>CM040122.1:362598609-362841078 GCA_022559845.1 Amorphophallus konjac
CGACAAGTGACAGGCGACTATGAAGTTCGCAAGCAGGAATTAATTCCTTACCATGACACGGTGATAATACTTAAGGAGAAATTCTACCTATTTGAGATAGGTCATGTCCCGAGGAGCAGAAACTCACAGGCAGATGCCTTGGCAAAGTTAGCCTCCGCCATAAAGCTCCCGCCTGAAGGGGAGCTAGACATAACCGTCAGACACCGAAAGCTCATGCCAAGTGTCTTAGACGAAGAAGCCGACCCTACAACCCCTGAGGTCAATGCAATTGAAGAAGGCGATCCCGCTGAGGGAGAGCAACAAGATTGGCGTCAACCAATTATTGATATCAAGAATGGTCGCCTCCCCTCAAATCGGGCTCAAAGGGTACAGTTGCTGCGAAGGGCTATATCCTACCAATTGGTAGGAGATCAATTATATAGGCTCGTTCATGAGAAAGATAAGTCTGTTCTCTTACGTTACCTCTCACCAAAGGAAGCCAAGAGGATCATGCATGAGGTCCACTCACGACTCTGCGGTGCCCATCAAGTAGGAGACAAGATGAAAAACAACATCAAACTCAAGGGTTTTTACTGGCCTACCATGTACGCAGATTGCAATCGGTATGCCCGCACATGCCACCAATGCCAAGCCTTCGGCCCAGTTCCGAGAAGACCCCCAAGCTCCTTGCATCCCATGGCTCCTACGTGGCCCTTTGCAGAGTGGGGAATGGATATTGCGGGACCCTTCCCACCATCCTTTAAAGGTCACAAATTTATACTAGCTACAACGGACTACTTCTCCAGGTGGGCCGAAGCTATCCCATTGTGGGAGGTAACGGGAGAGGCAATTGCCCAATTTGTCAAAAATCATATCATATATAGATTCGGCACTCCTAGCCGTATCATGTCAGACAATGGCACACCATTCAAGAACAGAACAATATATGCACTGGCTGCCAAGTTCCACATAGACTGGAGGACTTCCACCATTTATAACCCCCAAGCTAATGGACTAGCTGAGGCATTCAACAAGACCCTTTGCAAGCTTCTAGCCAAAATTGTCGGCAGTCGCAAAAGAGACTGGGGTGAGAAGATACATGAAGCTCTTTGGGCGTACCGGACAGTCTATAAGACCCCCACCGGGTGCTCCCCTTTTTCTCTAGTGTATGGGGCCGAAGCTGTCATACCGATCGAAATTGAGATATCATCCTATCGGGTCACCCTGCATAATGGCCTCCAGATCCAGGAGCAAGATGAAATAGAGAGAAGGTTGGAAGAACTGTCCAACTTAGAAGGGAAAAGGCTGGAAGCCTACAAGCACCTCCAAGCATATCAAGCCCGAATGACCCGAGCGTATGACAAGCTTGTCAGCTTGTCAAGCAAAGGGCGTTTAAAGAAGGCGACCTCGTCATGATAAAAGAAAGAGAGGTCATGGCCGGTAAATCTAGTGGCAAACTCCAACCCAATTGGCGTGGGCCCTGTGTCGTCTCCAGGGTCTATGAGGGAGGCGCCTACAGAGTCGTTGACCACAAGGGAGAGAACCCGTTCCCTCCATTAAATGGTAAACATTTAAAGTTATACCATGCTCCTGAGCACGAATTCCTGCAGCAATCGTTGCCGTGTCTTTCCTCTGTTGATACAAGTTAAAAAAAGAGAGAAAAAAAAAGAAAAAAATGGGGCTTAAAATAGAGGTGCCCCGGCGGACTTAGCCGTTCTCATCACGGGGATGGTTAAGGGTAAAAAGGCCAAAGAAACCCAGCTGAGGTGAAAACCCGAAAGGGCGTCTCAGGCAAAAATGGGTAACCCCTCAGCGTGAAAGCCCGAAAAGTCGCGCTGGAAAAAGCTAAAAGGGGCTAGTATTGGCGAAAACCCAAAAGGGCGCCAGCACTAGTAAAGTGAAAAAGAGAGAGAGAGAGAGAGAGAGAGAGAGAGAGAGCTAGGTATGGCCATCTTTAACATTCCTTGCTCTTGTCCCACCACCCTAAATCCAAATCTAAATCCTTAAGTTCCGGCACTAAACCACTTTGTGGCCAGCCCCAAATCTAAATCCTTAAGTTGCGGCACTAAACCACTTTGTGGCCAGCCCCAAGTCTAAATCCCTAAGTTACGGCATTAAACCACTTTGTGGCCAGCCCCAAGTCTAAATCCCTAAGTTCCGGCATTAAACCACTTTGTGGCCAGCCCCAAGTCTAAATCCCTAAGTTCCGGCACTAAACCACTTTGTGACCAGCCCCAAATTTAAATCCCTAAGTCCCGGCACTAAACCACTTTGTGGCCAGCCCCAAATCTAAATCCCTACGTCTCGGCTCTCTAAACCATCTCTTGGTCAGCCCCACCTAAATCTAAATCCCAAGACCTGGCTCCCCAAACTTTCAATCCCCAAGTTATTGGTCATCCGACCCCAAAATCCCAGAAGTCACGTCACAATTTTGGCTCCAAGATTACTTACCTGGCCGATCCCAAATCTCCGGACTCCAACCTATCTGAGGTCCGCCGAAGGGTAGGACCAAGGTCACTCACCACAAGTTTCTAATTCCTGTTCCAAGTTCACATGGGGGTTCATTCTCCTCATTCAAGCTCAAAAAAAAAATGGGGCTGAAAATAGAGGTGCCCCGACAGACTTGGGTGGCTAGGTTACTGGTCGCTCAAGAGCAAAAAGGTCATAACCCGGCTGAGGTGAAAACCCGAAAGGGCGTCTCAGGCAAAAATGGGTAACCCCTCAGCGTGAAAACCCGAAAGGGCGCGTTGGAAAAAGCTAAAGGGGGCTAGCGTTGGCGAAAACCCAAAAGGGCGCCAACACTAGTAAAGTGAAAAAAAAAAGGAGAAAGAAAAATGAGAAGGCAAACAGAAGAATGGCTTGAAAAGCAGATACATTCATGCACAAAAGTAACACATGTCTTCTTCTTATTCACAATAAATGTCATTCATCTATGAAAGTGTGACCTGAGACAAGCCCTCGGGTTAACCGCAAGGACAATGAATGTGTAATGAAAATGTAAAAGAAAGTGTAAGAAGTGACAAAGGCGGATCCAACCTCACGGATGGCGGGGTTTCTTCTTCATCAAATCTGCGACCTCCGTCTGCTTATCGGTGATCTCACATTGAAGCATTGAACTTTGAGAAGTAAGGGCTGCCACCTCATCCTGTAATTGTTGAGCCCTCTCCACACGGGAGTTTGCACTAACTAAGCACGCCTGCGCTCTGGTCAGTAGCTCTTCGGCAGCCTCTCGGCAGCGCAAGGCCTGCTCCCTCTCTGCCGCCGCCTGTGCTTCCACCATGCTCTTTTCATTCTGAACGGTCTTGACCTTTGCTTGCAATGCTTCAGTCTTCTTTGATAAGGTGGCAATGTCACACTTTAAGTGTTCGATCCGCATGCAGCAAGCCTTCCATTCAGAAGCTTCATATAAAACTTGGAAATCTCCCCAAGTCTTCTTCACGGCTGACATCCAAGGTTCCTTAGGCAAACCTATGGTATGATAAGCTCGGGTACTCCTCTGAAGGGCATCCCGTACAGTCTCGATGGTGGGAAGAGGCTCCCGTTGGAGTAAAGCTTGAGCACCGCCTATAAGACTTGGTAATATCAATTCTACTGCCATGAAAGGGGGAAATTGCGAGGAATCTGGCCATATAATCTCGTGCCCTGGAAAGTCAGACGGGGCGCTGGTCTCAAGACCTGTCAAAGGAAAGCAATTATCAGCCACCACTATATTGCAAAAACAACATGGAGGTTAAGAGGCTTTGACTGAGGGTAATCTGCTACCTAGGGACACTACGGCGGCAGGAGGTCCCTGATCAGCCACCGCTCCAACAGCTTCTTTACTCACGAGAGAAGTAATGACTAGGCTTGAAAATAGATATATATCCCACCATCAGAAATTAAGCCCGCTAAGAGGGAGCTTGAAGCAAAGGGAAGACCATCACCTGCCGGCTCAGGCAGCGTCTCTCCCAAAGATGTAGCTATCTCCTCTCTTATTTTAATAGGAAGGGCGACGTCACCCTCATTGCCTGCACATCCTGAGAATGGCAATGATGCAAAATTTTTGGAAATCTGATGAAAGAAAAAGGGCAAGCAAAGAGAATTAATTTACCTTCATCGCTCTGGTGAAAAGTTTCGGGATGATCCATTTGTAATCCTCCCTGAGGCTCTATCATGGATGCCAGATCAGTCCTTACTTCGGGCGCTTCACTCCTGTGAACCCCTTTTAACGAAAGGGTCGCCCCTTGCAAGAGAGGAGCAGAGGACCCAATCGTTGCAGAGATGGTCACTGCACCAAAGCAACAAGAAGAAATACTCTGAATTAATAAACGTCTCTTGGTTGATATATGTTGAAAAGGCAAGAAGAATTAATGATGTTTACTAGCAGAAAAATAAGTCGGCTGTTTGATCAGGTGGCTTGACAAGGGCAGTTCACCCTCTTCAAGGACAGAATGGTCATTATCACCCTCTTGTGAAGTTGAAGCACCTCCTTGAGCGCACAGTTCAGCCAATAAAGCCTCCTCATAGCCTGTCAATGTATTGCCCCCAACTGCAGGAGCATTGGAGTATGCGGGAAGCTCACCATCTGACGTGGCGCCCAATAACGCAGCATATGCTCCCATGACGCCATCTAAACCCCCTGTTTAAAGACATTAGTCACATTAATTCCCAAGTGACAAAGACAAGGTGGTAAAATAAGCTCATAAAACACAAAAATTACCTCCGCCGTGAGCAACTACATCTGGCGGATTGTTATCATGCGAGGGAGGGGAAGCATCCGACACTGGATTATAGTCATAATTCAACATGCCCAAGTCGTCCAACCCTTCGTCTTCCTTCTCATTTTGGCCAGTCGCCAGGGGCGCATCCACGTCAACTGAAGGGACACTCCTTGCGCTCTCCCCAGTGATACCGGGGTCAGCTGAAGGAGGATAAAGAAGCAACAAAGAAGTCCACGTCATTCATCATAAGCTTTCATAAATCAAGCCAAAAGAAATGACGAGATTACCATGATGCTCGTCCACTGGAGCCTTTCTCTTGGATTGACGACGAGGGGTTTTCGCGAGAGAATCGTCGTCGCCGTCGCCATCCCCTCTCCGCCGCTTGGTATGATGGGAACTTTTCTTTTTTTTAAAAGTGTCGGCGGGGACAAAGCTCGCTGCAAGAAGAAAAAATCAATATGCAAAAATAAATTCCCCTTTCAAAGCAAATCAAACATGTCAAGAAGTGTAAGAGGAAGAACATATACCAACCGGGGCAGGAGAGAAGGAAGGTTGCAATACCACCTCTTCTGGCGGAAGGCCAATACTTTGTCCCGCTTGATAGATGCTATCCCAAATATCTCGAAGAAGAGTAGCATTTTCAATAAAAGAAATAAATTCAATGGCACCCGTTTGAGCTACTGCATTCATCAGATGTCTCTCCCACTTGGGCCAGAGGTCATTATTAAACCCAGCAGGCAGGAGAGGGTCAGATAGAGAAGCATCGGGGGGATGGCTGCAGTCAGAAAGTAAATGCCCCACCAGTAATAAACTTTCTCATCATTAGGGGCTTCCCCCTTTTTCAAGGCCGGGGGGTCCTCTACGCGTTTCAAAGGCTTCATGGCCCCTATATAAGTGTCCATGTCGACAGGTATGGGCCCGTGGGCTGCCTCCCATGACTCGCGGAACTCCCGAACAGTCCTGGCAATATGAGGAAACTGGGAACATAAAAAGGAGTGCTCAACAGCAACAGGAGGAGCATCAACCTTCTTTAAGCGCCCCTCCTCAGCTTCCTTCAATTTTTGGGCTGGTTGCCTGAAGATGTTGCTGCGCTGAAACCACCAGCGGGCATAATAAATATCAACCTGCCCCGCTCTCTCGCCCGCGGGAAAAGAAATGCCCGACTCTGGCCCTCGCCGGGTGAAGTGAAGCCACCAGCTGGCTGCTATAATATGTCTGTCGTGCCCTCTGTGCAGTCGTACCCCTAAAGGAAAGTCGGCATTAGGGGGTACCCCCTGATCATAGCCAAAGTTCCTTGCGAAGCGGTGAGGATAGTAAGGCTCAAGGAAAGTGCTTGTGCCCTTCCGGAATACAAGTACCCCAGGGTGCGTGCAATACAACCATTCATCATAGAAAATGCTGCCTGGGCCAGAACAGTGAGGAAAGTGATAAGAAATAGCATCTGCCCCCTCAGTGCTGAAATGGCGGTAACCCCGCGTCACACAGGCAAAATCTCTACCCGGCTGACCCTGGGTAGGCAAAAAAGGCAAAGAGCTCCGCGCTCCTGTCAACTGCTCAAGGGGGCTCTGATCCGGCCGATTGCGAAACCGGCATATCAAGGGGGCTGCAGGGTTCTCCACCCTAATACTCTGACACAACCGGGGAAGCAGTAAACCTGCCCATGCACTCAAGTAGTGCGTCGCCAACCGGACACTGCGGTCTCGTGGCGAGCTAGAAGCTGTCAAATTGCCCAAGCCATGATAAATATTGGCTAGGGCCGCAGGAGCAAGAGCAAGTTTCCGGCCATCAGCAAGCAAGCAGGCTGGATTTATCAGTTCGGGGCGCACAATGCCCTCCTCCACATATGGTACTACGAAGGTGGCTAGCCAATAAACAAGATAAGCAGCCAAGTATGTCTTGTCCGGAAGCTTGCGGGGATTCCACCCCTCATTCTGCGGTGCATACAAATATCGCCTATCCTCGGGCAAATCAAGAAGAAGCTGATAGTACTGGTCAAGCGGCTTGTCATCCTCAGCAAAGCTATCCTGAAAACAAAATGGGCCATTATAAAAGAATCTGACCCAGGCACTGAGGCTAACCCTCACAGTACTGGTGGAAGCAGAAGGGGTCTTCCCCTTTCCAACTCGGGCAAGGTCTCTCCAGACCTTCATCAAATAACGGA
Organism: Amorphophallus konjac; assembly: GCA_022559845.1. NCBI lineage: Eukaryota > Viridiplantae > Streptophyta > Magnoliopsida > Alismatales > Araceae > Amorphophallus > Amorphophallus konjac. Next base: position 362,605,450 of record CM040122.1, read on the forward strand.
AGCCAAAAGGTAATCCGTAGGAGCCAACCCCAATAGTATATGATCTGTGCAAGTCATTGAGGCAGGCCTCCTCATACATATGACCAGAGATGGGAAGGCCGGAAATCCGATGAAAGCTCCACAAGTCCAGGGATGTCTCTCCCTCTGCTGTCGCGAAAGTGTTGAAGCGCCGATTAAATCTTTCGGCCAAGCCTTGAAGAAGTCCGGTGTAGTAGGGATACCGATAAAGTGCAGCAGTCACAGCATGGCGAATGCCCACATGCTCCAGAATATCATGATAATGATGAATGACTCCCATCAGCCACTCAGAAGCCCCCAAGTGAAACCTGTGAGAAGCCGTCACGGACCATCGCCCATACCAGCTAGGCGCAGAGCCGCTCACGATGCGATCCAGAAAACACAATTTATCATAATTCTCGGCCGCAAACTGAGTGCCTGAAGGCAGTAAGAAAAGCCCAGAAGAGGGAGGCCCTGTCTTATGTTGCCCAAATAGCTCCCATATAGCAGGGATCACTGAACAAGATCTGCAATAGCCATAATCATCTGTCTCGAAAAATCCCAGCTGAGTGGCTCCCGGAAGACGAACATGTGAGGAATATCCCAATGGGAAGCTGGGGTGGGAGTAAGTGCAAGTCCCCATCATACTGTCTCGCCCCGCCAGAATAGCCCTCTCAAGTAATACCCTCTCGACAAATACAGTCGGGTCCTCCGCATCAAGGTACTCAGGCACATAATGCCGAATAAAAGAGAACAAGTGTACATCGAGAGGGAAATGCTGCGGATAGCCCTTTGGCCGCTGATAAGTATAGAAATCTCTCTCTCGAGTGATCAATGATGGATCGACTTCTCCACCCTCCGTGGAGTCTTCAGAAAGAGGGCCTCTCGCAACCACATCAAAGCCCCGAGATAGTAAAAACATGTTCTCCTTCGTGACATGAGGAGGCGCCAACACAGGCATCAATTGATTCGACAAGCAGGAGGGTTTATCTCTCTCTCCGCCGCGGCTGGCACCCTTCCGGGGACGCATATCTCTGACACGAGACATCCTCAACACCTGCCCAAGACAAAGGGAAAACAAGTCAACTCGATATGATAAGTGGAATATTGCATGAAGAACAGCAAGCTGATGCAATACAAATAAGCCGTCATCACCGAACAGACATGAAGGGGCACGGGCCGCCCGCTATCACCTACGGCTCTAACGGTCACCCCGTGGGGGGCATTTGTTGAACCTTGAAAAGTTCATGGATAATTTCTGATAAAATTACAGACTATTTCAGAAATTAAAATGATGTATTGGTTCATCAAAATACGACAAAGGAGTGGTACAAAGTCATGTACACCCGCTCCATGAATTATTGAATTAAGAAGTCCGGGGTCTGTAAAGTCTTTTTTAGACGAGGGCCGGATATACAGCACAAGTCCCGCAAGTTTCTGACATAAATCCCGCGAGAAGTCGAGCCATTGGCTCTATTTATCACGAGTGGGTATTTTATCGAACACGTCACAGGCGGCATGAAAATATATGCGCGTGGATTCAAATCCATACAAAGATAAATATTCAAGGGACCCATTGGGTCTTCCCTTGAAGTTCAATTAGGTTCCAGCCAACCTGAAGTCAATCCGACAGCAAGTAGTCGCTCTGGAATTTTTAACAAAACAAACAAGTCTCCATGTGATATCCTTGCACACTTAGCCAGAAGAGGACAAAATTAGTTCAAGTCCACACCCCTTTTTATAGGGGTTGACACAAACAGTCAAAAAAGGGGGGGGGATTCTCCCCTCCCTCTCCTTTCTCTCTGCGCAAGGGGGAAGTCCCCCCGGCCACCTCAGCCACCGGGGGAGTCCCCCCGGTCCACTTGCACCGGGGGGAGGCCCCCCGGGCCTCCTGTCCCTTGGGCCTCCTGTTGCCGACACCACCGGGGGGGAGGCCCCCGGCCTCCTGCCGCCTCCGCCGTGACCGGGGGAGGGTCCCCCGGCCACCTCAGCCACCGGGGGAGTCCCCCCGGTCCACCTGCACCGGGGGGGGGGGGGGGGGGGGGGCTCCCCCCGCCTCGTCTGCCACCGGGGGAGGCCCCCCGGTTCCGTCCGCACCGGGGGGACCTCCCCCCGCTTCGTTTGCCACCGAGGGAAGCCCCCTGGGGCTCCCGCGCACCGGGGGGGTTCCCCCCCTGCCGTTCGCCACCGGGGGAGGCCCCCTGGGCCTCCGCGCCACCGGGGGGACTTCCCCGGCCTCTTGCTGCACCGAGGGAGCCCCCCCGGCCCTCCTTCGACGTCGCAACAACCGGGGGAGCCCCCCCCCGGTCCACTGCCAACCGGGGGAGTCCTCCCGGTACCCTGTGCCACCGGGGGGCCACCCCCCTCCTCTGCCTTGGCTGTAATCGGGGGAGTCCCCCTCTTCCTCCTGCGCATGTGGCTCTGCCACTGGGGGAATAAAAAAAAACAGAAGAAGACGAAGAGGAAAGGACGAAGGTAGGTGAAAAGATTGGGAGTTACCTCTCCACACCACCGGGGGAGCTCCTCCAAGCTCTCTTCCTTCCCCTAGAAAAACTCAAGACCTCTCCAAGAAGAAGAAGAGAACTTTTTTTGACGAGAGAGGAGGCCTTGCTGCTCCTTGTTGCCACTCCCTGCTCAAGTAAGAGTTGGAGAAAAGAAGAAGAAGATAGAAGGTGAAGGGAAGGGGCGCCCTTCTCCTTATAGAAGAACCTTTTGAAAGTTTTGTAAACAAACCCCCATGGGAGGGTCATATATGTAAAGTATAAATCATCCCCACCCATGAGGGGAAATTATGATGATTAAAAGAAAGAAAGGATACTTGGGTCAAAAAACTTTATGGAATCATGAAGATCATGAAATTCTGGAATTATAAATTGCAGAAATATCCTTATTTTCTGGAAATCACATGAATATAGTCTGTTGTTCGGAAAATTACAAAAATAGTATCAATGGTGCAGAAAATTATATAAATATCATAGATAGTGTTTGAAAATTGCAAATATACCCTCGGTGGGTAAAAAATTGCAAATATATCCCCGGTGGGCAGAAAATTGTAAATATAACTCTGGAAAGGGGAAAATTGCCAACAAACCTCCGAAAGAAAGAAAATTTTAAATGCAAGATTGCAAATACACCAAGGGGTTGCGAATGCCACCCATCTATAAAGCACGACGATTCCTCGGGGGCAGACCCAGGATATTAGAGCCGGCGTTACAGTCAACATTTTTTTGGCAGTTAATCAAAGGTGTTCGGACTTGTACCGATATAAATTAACACCGACTCCGGTCGGTGGGGAAAGGTCATGTACACGAACTCTAAATCGTCTGATAATTCCCACAAAGCGCGGAATCCATAAAACATGCCAGAAAAATGTAAACAACGCCGTGCGCTTGTTCGGCCTATGTTTCTTTTCCGCGTGTAAACAAGGGGGCTTAAAATAGAGGTGTCCCGACGGACTTGAGTGTCTGGTTCTACCAGTCACTTAAGGGCAAAAAGGTCATGACCCGGCTGAGATGAAAATCCGGAAGGGCGTCTCAGGCAAAAATGGGTAACCCCTCAGCGTGAAAACCCGAAGGGGCGCGTTGGAAAAAGCTAAAGGGGACTAATTTTGGCGAAAACCCGGAAGGGCGCCAGGGCTAGTAAGGTGAAAAAAGAGAGAGAGAGGAAGAAAACAGGAAATGTTGGATGGCTCAAAGAATATGTATATATATGCACAATGTAACACCTGAGTGACACAAGGTTTTTCTTCTATCAATGTATATTATTCATTTGTAAAATTGCAACCCGAGACAAGCCCTCGGGCTAACCATATGAACAATGAATGTTGAAATGGGAATATGAGAGAAAGAATGATAATGCACGGAGACAAATTCAACCTCATTGATGGCGGTGCTTTCTCTTCATCAAATCTGCAACCTCCGTCTGCCTACGGGTGATCTCACACTATAGGTTTGAATCTTGTGCAGTAAGAGTCGCCTCCTTAGCCTGCAACTGCTGAGTTTCCTTTGCATGGGAATCCGCAATTGCTATGCATGCTCGAGCCCTGGCTATAGCTTGCTGACATTGTGCTGCCTGCTCCCTTTGCTCCACCATCTGCGCCTCTAAGGTGCTCCTTCGGTCTCGGATGGCCTTAGCTCTTCTTCGTAATGTCCCAATCTCTTCTGATAGGGCAGAAATTTCATTTTCTAACTGCTCAATGCGCGAACAGCAAGTCTTCCATTCTGAAGCTTCATGCAAACTTAGAACTCCTTCCAAGTTTTCTCTACAGCCACCATCAAAGGCTCCTTGGGTAAACCCATGGTAAGATAAGCCAGGGTGCTGATCTGGAGCGCATTCCGCATAGCCTCAATCGTGGGAAGGGGCTCCTGCTGAAGTAAAGCCCGTGCGCTACCCATAAGAGCCGTCAGCATTAAGTCTACCCCCGCAAAAGGGGTAAGTTGTGGAGAGTCCAGCCATACAACACCGTGCCCTGGAAATTCAATAGAAGGAGCCGGTGTATCACCCAAGGTCCTCCTTTCTGAATGGGTACTGGCCTCTGGACCTGCAAAAAGAAAGGCAAGAACCAACAACCATCATATCGAGTATGATAAAATAAATAGAAGAAAAGATGGAAGTTATTATGCTTTTGAGCAAGGACTGTTACACCACCTTGAAGCACCGCGGCTGTATGGGGGTCTTGCTCAGTGGCCGCTTTGAGATTTTTTGCGCCCACAATTGGTGGATCAACTTGGCCTGAGAAGAAGAATGTTATAAAGACTTATCATCCCAACTCAGGAAAGTGAATTCACTAAAAAAGGAGGATGAAGGAAAAAAAAACAAGAGGAAGGGGACCAATCACCTGCAGGCTCAATGGGAGTTTCTCCCAGGGGTACAACTGGCCTCTCTCTTACCATAATTTGAGGCGCCTCATCAATTTCATTGCCTGGACACCCTGAGGCTTACAGTTGTTTTAAAAGTTGAAAATTTAATAAGCAAATGAATGAAGCAAGGGAGATTAGTCTACCTGCAACACTCCAGCTCAAATTTTCAGGTCAATCTGTCCTTGGTCCCGCCTGAGGCTCTATAATAAGCGACGGACCAGCCCTCATTTCAGGTATTCCACCTCTAAGATCTTCCTTTAGTGAAAGGGTTGCCCCTTGCAAAGGAGGAGTAGAAGACCCAATGGTGGCGGAGATGGTCACTGCATTAAGGCAATGGAAGAGAGCAGGTCAAATCAACAAAGCCCGTTCAACTAATATATAAGAAGAAGGAAAGGAAAGTCAGAGTGGTTTACTAGCAGAATAAGAAGTCGGCTGCATAAAATGACTGCTTTCAGCCCCTTTTAAAGTTGAACCACCTCCTTGGGCACACAGCTCTGCCAATAAAGTCTCCTCATAGCCTGAAAATGTGTTACCCCCAACTGCGGGAGCATCAGAATAGGCGGGGAGTTCACTATTCAATGTGGCACTCAACAATGCAGCATATGTTCCCATGGCGCCATCTAAACTCCCTGCCCAAAGAAAACCAAGAGAAAAGGGAAGGTGGCAAGATAAGCTAGTAAAAAAAATCTACCTCCGCCGCGAGAAGCCATCTCTGGCGAGCTATTATCAAGGGAAGAGGGAGAAGCATCCGACACTGGGTTATAGTCATAGTTCAGCATCCCCAGATCATCTAGCCCTTCGTCTTCCCTGTCATTCTGACCGATGTCCAAAGGCACATCTGTATCCATTGCAGGGAGACTCCCCGCAACCTCGCCAACGACATCTGGATCAGCTGAAAAGGACAAAGCAACAAACAAAGAAGTCTCCATTATACATGATAAAGCTCTCGTAAATGAGGTCAAAAGACAGATTAACAAGTTACCATGATACTCGTCTAATGGAGCCTTTCCTTTGGATTGACGACGATGGGTTTTTGCAAGTGGACCATCGTCGCCTCCTCACCTCCGCCGCTTGGCATGATGAGAGCTCTTCTTTTTCTTAAAGGTATCGGCGGGGACAAAGCTCACTGCAAGAAAATGAATGAGCATGCATAGTAAACCCTCTTGCTAGTAAATCAAATGTGAGGGGATATAAGTGGTGAACGCATACCAGCTGGTGCAAGAGAGAAAGAAGGTTGCAATACCACCTCTTCCGGGGGAAGGCTAATACTTTTTCCCGCTCGACAAATGCTATCCCTGATATCACGAAGTGTGGTTCCATTTTCAATCCACGAGATGCATTTGAGAGCACCTACTCAAGCAATTGCGCTAATCAAATGGTTTTCCCACTTGGGCCAAAGCTCGTTATTGAATTCGGCAGGAAGAAGAGGACTGGATAAAGGAGCATTCGGGGGATGACCACAATCTGAAAGTAAATGTCCCCACCATGAATAGACTTTGTCACTGGCCGGGGCCTTTCCCTAATCTAAGGGTGAGCCTTCTGGGCGCTTCAAGGGCTTCATGGCCCCTATATAAGTATCCCTATTCACGGGGATAGGCCCATTTGCTGCCTCCCATTTGTTGCGAAGCTCCGGAATAGACCTGGTGAGGTGAGGAAACTATGAATATAAGAAAGAGTGCTCAATAGCAAGTGGAGGTGCATCAACCTTCTTCAGACGGGCTTCCTCGGCTTCTTTCAATTTGTGAGCCGGCTGCCTGAATATATTGCTATGCTGAAACCACCAGCGTGCATAATAAATGTCAACACGCCCCACTCTGTCTCCAGAAGGAAAAGAACATCCTGGCTCTGGCCCTCGTCGGGTGAAGTAGTGCCACCAGCTGGCTATTATCAGGTGCCTGTCCTGCCCTCTGTGTAGTCGCACCCCCAAGGGAAAATCAGCATTTGGGGGTACCCCCTGATCGTAACCGAAGTTCCACGCAAATCGATGAGGAAAGTAAGGCTCCAAAAATGTGCTAGTGCCCTTACGAAAGACAAGAACACCAGGTCGTGTGCAATATAACCAGTCATCATAGAAGGCTCTGCTCGGGCTGGAAGAATGAGGAAGATGATAAGCTACGCCGTCAGGCCCCTCAATAGTGAAAGGGCGATAATCCTGTGTCACACAGGCAAAATTTCTACCCGACTGGCCCTGGGTAGGCAAATAAGACAACAACTTCCGAGCACCTATCAACTGCTCCAGGGGGCTCTGATCGGGGCGGTTGCGAAACTGAAAGATCGGAGCTTTAGGGTTGTCCACCCTGACACTCTGGCATATTCCAGGTAGCAACAAACCTGCCCACGCACTCGAGTAGTGTGTCGCCAATCGGACACTGCGGTCTCGTGGCAAGCTGCAAGTTGTCAAGTTACCCAAGCCGTGATATATGTTGGCCAGGGCAGCAGGCGCGAGGGCAAGCTTCCTACCATCAGCAAGGAGGCAGGCCGGATAAATCAACTCAGGGCGTACAATGCCCTCCTCTCTATACGGCACCACAAAAGTAGCTAACTAGTACACCAGATAAGCTGCCAAGTAGGTTTTGTCTGGAAGTTTGCGGGTATTCCACCCCTCATTCTTTGGAGCACATAAATACCTCTTGTTTTCAAGCGGATCAAGAAGTAGCTGATAATATTGATCTACGGGCTTATCATCTTCTGCAAAGCTGTCTTGAAAGCAAAATGGGCCATTGTAAAAGTACCGGACCCAGGCGTTGACGTTGACCCTCACAGTGCTTGTGGATGCAGATGGGGTTTTCCCCTTTCCAACGCGAGCTAGGTCTTTCCAGACCTTCATCAAATAACGAAAGCCAAAAGACAAGTCATAGGAGCCTGCCCCAGTAGAATATGCCCTGTGCAAATCATCCAAGCAAGCCTCCTTATACATGTAACCGGAGATGGGAAGATCGGAAATACGGTGAAAGCTCCATAAATTTAAGGATGTCTCTCCTTCAGTAGTAGCAAAGGTGTTGAAGCGCCTGTTAAATCTCTCTGCCAAGCCTTGAAGAAGCCCGATGTAGCAGGGGTACCGGTAGAGAGCGGTAGTCACAACATGTCGGATCCCTACGTGCTCCAAAATATCACGATAATGGTGTATGACACCCATCAACCACTCAGATGCCCCCAAATGAAACCTATGGGAAGCAGTCACTGACTATTTCCCATACCAGCTCGGCGCAGAGCCACTTACAATTCGATCAAGGAAGCATAATTTGTCATAGTCTTCTGTAACAAATTGAGTGCCCGACGGCATCAAGAATTGCCCGGGAGAAGGCCATGTCTTGTGCTGCCCAAATAATTCCCATACAGCTGGGATCACTATGCAAGATTTGGAATGTCCATGATCATCTATCTTGAAGAGGCCTCTGCACCTGCGGAGAATAGCCTAGTGGAAACCTAGGATGGGAAAAGGTGCAGGTCCCCATCAGGCTGTCTCTCTCCACCAAGATGGCCCTCTCAACTAACACCCTCTCCATCGGCACTGTTGGGTCTTCTTCATCCACATTTTCAGGCACAAAATTTTGAATGAAAGGAAACAAGTGCACATCCAAAGGGAAGTGCCGAGGGTAGCCCCCTGGCAGCCGGTATGTGTAACAACCTCTCTCCTGGGTGATCATTGAAGGATCAACCTCTCCACCCTCTGCGGAGTCTTCAGAAAGTGGGCCTCTCGCGACAACGGTAAAGCCTCGATCAAGTAGAAACATATTGTCCTTTGTAATTCGAGGAGGGGCCAAAGAAGGCTTCAAATGATTTGACAAACATGAAGATTTATTTGTCTCCCCCTCTCGGCCGACACCTCTTCGGGGACGCATATCCCTCATGCGAGACATATTCAACACCTGCAAAAAGAGAGAGAGAGAGAAAGAGGCAAGGAGAAATAAGTCAGCCTAGCATGAAAATGAAATACTACGTAAAGGACAACAAGTTGATTCAAGACAGTAAGCAATTACGGCCAGACAAACATAAGGGGCACGGGTCGCTCGCCGTCACCTTCAGCTCCGACGAGCACCCCGTGGGGGCATTTGTTGGACCCCATAAAATTTATGATTAATTTAAAGTCATTACAGAAAATTTCAGAAATTAAAGACTCAAAATGGTGTTCAGTTATTATTAACATGACATGTGCGTAAACATGTCATCAAACACAATAAGGAGCGGTAATATCAAGTGTTGAAGCCTATAAAATTCTTTTTAAGGCATTTGGCATTTGGACAAGCGCCGGATATGCGGCGCAAGCCCATCAAGTTCTTAACAAAAATCTCACGATAAGTCGAGCTGTTGGCTCTATTTTTAACGAGTGGGCATGTCAACAAACGCCTCGTGGGCGGCACAAGATCACACGTTCACGGGATTAAATCCATGCAAGGAAAAAATATTTTAGGGGCCCATTGGGTATCCCTATGACATTCAATTAAAATCCCCGTCAACTTGAAGATAAATGTGTAGTAGGTCGGCGCCTGGGAAATTGCCAACAAACAAACAAGAATCTCCACTTGCGTCTCGCTGCAGAAAAAGCCAGAAAAGGACAAAAAAAGGTTCAAACCTTGGTCCTTTTTATAGAGTTGACAAAGGTCCACCAAAAGGGGGGGGGACCCTCTCTCTCTCTCTCTTCTCTCCCTACGCACCGGGGGAGGCCCCCCGGGCCGCCTGCAACCGGGGGAGCTCCCCCAGGTACGCCTGCAACCGGGGGAGCCCCCCCGGCCTCCTGCGCACGGGGGGAACCTCCCCCCGGTCTGCTATGCACCGGGGGAGGCCCCTCTCTCTTCTCTCCCTGCGCACCGGGGGAGGCCCCTCGGGCCTCCTGCAACCGGGGGAGCCCCCCCGGCCTCCTGCGCACGGGGGGAACCTCCCCCCGGTCTGCTATGCACCGGGGGAGGCCCCTCTCTCTTCTCTCCCTGCGCACCGGGGGAGGCCCCTCGGGCCTCCTGCAACCGGGGGAGCCCCCCCGGCCTCCTGCGCACGGGGGGAACCTCCCCCCGGTCTGCTGTGCACCGGGGGAGGCCCCCCCGGCCTGCTGCGCACCCAGGGGAACCTCCCTCGGCCCGTCCGCCTGCTGCACCTCTGGGGGGGGGGGTTCTCTCTCTCTTGTTTTGCTGTTACACCACCGGGAGAGGAAGAATCAGAAAAGGAAGAGCCAGGGGAGAGGAAAAGTCAAGAGGAGTTACCTTCTCCAAGCTCTGGGGGATCTCCTCAAGGGCCTCCTATAAAACCCAAGTCCTGGTTCTTGCGCAAGGAGAGTTTTTGGAGAAGAGAAGGAGAAGGTGGTTGAGAGAAGAGGCTGCTGCAAACCTCAAAGAGGTGAGAGGAGAAGGGCGCCCTCCTCCCTATGGAAGCTATTTTGAAGTCTTTGTAAAAAAGGCCCCTCAAGTCAGGGTTATTTGTAAAAATATCCCCATGTGGGGGGAATTTATGTTATTCAAAACAAAAAAAAGAGGATTCTGCGAATCCTTAAAGTTCGAAAAATTGCTCTTTGATATATGTATATATAATCAAGAGGGACCCGCAGAAATTGTAAGAAATACCCTTTACTGTTCGGAAATTGCAAAAATACCTTCCGCTACCCCTAAAATTGCAGAAATGAATCCCGCTATGTAGAAAATCGCAAAAATAACGACGATTGTGTAGAAATTGCAGAAATACCTTCTGTTGTCCAGAAAATTACAGAAATGCCCCTAGTGGCAGAAAAATTATAGAAATACCCCCGATGATGGAAAAATTACAAAGATGTCCCTAGTGGCTAAAAAATACAAATATACCCTCAAAAGAGGGGAAGTTGCAGATATACCCTCGAAAGGGGGAAAACTGCGGATGCACCCCTGGACAAGGGAAAATTGCAAACACATAAAAATGTTCCGAACGTGCCCCGCCTCGAGGCATGAGGATTCTTTAGGGGTGGACCCTTGACATTAGGGCTGACATTGTAGTCGAAATCTTTGGCAATCAATCAAAGGTGTTCGAACTCGTCCGATGTAAATTAACACCGACTCCGGTCAGTGGGAAAAGGTCCTGCACACGAACCCTAAATTGTCTGATAAACCCAAAGAGCGCGGAATTAACAGATGTGCCTAAATATACGCATGTTTATCCAATGAAATTGGATGCCCCAAAATTCCACGTGTTAAACACCCAGCCGATGGCAAGCGGGGATTTGAAGGCAGCGAAGGGCACTGTTGGCAGTATCGGCCGAAACCGATACGTTTCGGCCGAAACGTATCGGTTTCGGCCTAGACCGACACCGAAACGGGCCTTTGCACTGTAGCAGGTCCGATACCAATAAATAATATTTTTTTAATAGTTTCGGACCGAAACCGTCCGATTTCGGACCGAAACCGACCGGCCGAAACCTAACCTGCTGGCCCCAATTTTGACATTTTCTAATTATTTTGAACCGGTTTCGGCCGAAACCGAAACCGATACCGAGTCGTATCGGTTTCGGACCCGGCCGAAACCGAGTCCGAAACCGACACTGCCATCCTTGGCGAAGGGTACTGAATAAAGAGTGAATAATAGTAGAGGAAGCCCTGCTAACACCTTCATGCCTGTGTTTATTTCTCTCACACCAAAGCTCCCACTGCCATAAAGCCATGATTCCCTTGTTCGCCATCCCTGTGAAGGAGCTATCAGATGCAGCAGAGAAAAAATCAGTAAGCAAGCTTCGAATAGAAGTATACGCAGACGGGTTAAAAGAAGATATGTCTATAATGAAAGTCCAAGTGGACTTTGCTAGATCACTGCTAATAAAGAGGTGATCCTCTGTTTCCATGGTAGGATGGCGGCGCCGCATGCATTCAGAGCACAACAGGACACCACACCTACTGATTCGGTTATCCGTTGGGACAGCCCTGTGAGTCAGCCTCCACAGGAACAGGGAGATTTCGGCAGGTAGGAAGGAGGCCCAAAACTTGGAAAAAACAGAGCACGTGGCCTGAGAATCCAGCACTCGTCTGAATGATGCCACAGAGAAGGAGCCACTGCTATGAGGGCATCAAACCCTCTGATCAGGGGAGTTGTCCAGCTGCTGCACCATAGAAGACAATTTCACCATTTTCTGAGCCGGGACACACTGCACAATGTCCAGCCAAGCAGGCCACAAGGTCTCCAATTTGAAGATTTTTGTTGCCAATACCAGCCCACTGGTCATCCGTGAGCGAAAGCCGCAATGGACCGTCACCCAGCCAGTTATCTTTCCAAACAGTAGCAGTGCCATTGCCAATAAAAATTCTGCAGTTGTGTTGAATAACATGAAGAGCTTTAAGTCAAGAGGTTTGTTGAACATTCAGCATTCCTTTAAATTGAGTGTCCGAGAAATGAATGCCCCTGAAATATTTAGAACAAAAATAAGATGACCACAGGGAGCTGTTATCCGTGATAGCTTTCCACAGAAATTTAGCTCTAAATGCAATATGCACATCGCTAAGAGACGGGATACCCTGCCCACCACATCGCATAGGTTTGCAAACTGTCGACCAGGAAACCCAGTGGCATTTTTATTTACCATCAAAAGTGCCCCAAAAGGAATTGGCAAACATTGTGTGAATTCGCTTCTAAAGGGCCTTGGGGGCAGCTGTGCATGGAAATAAATGTAAAGGAATAGCACTCAAAACATGCTTGATGAGACACAGTCTCCCCGCCTGAGACAACAAAGAAGCTCCCCACCCATGGAGTTTGTGTTGAAGCCTAGAAAGCAAGCCAGAAAAATGTGCCACCTTCACCTTACCAGAAATGAGAGGAACACCCAGATAAAGCAGAGGAAATTCCTTAGAGGAAAAACCGGTCAGGGAAGCAATCCGCTCCTTAAGACTACCAGGGGCATTCTTGTGGACATAGAAAGAACTCTTGGAAATATTGATCAGTTGGCCCGACGAACACTTTTAGGATCTGAAGAAAGCCTTCAAATTCCGAATGGAAATTTTACTACCATTAGCAAAGCTCAGCGTATCATCAACAAATAAAAGATGTGAAATGCGAGGACATCCTCGAGGAGAAGAGAAGTAACCAACTTTTTTTGAAGAGAAAATCTTTTGTAACCCTCTACTCAGAGCCTCCTCTGCCAAGATAAGCAAAGATGGGGCTAAAGGATCTCCCTGGCGGAGTCCCCTGGAGGACTGAAAGAAGCCCGTCAAACTTCCATTGAACATAATAGAAAACCAAGAATTAGCAATGAGTTTGTAGATGAAGGATTTAAACATATTAGAAAATCCAAATCTATCAAGCACAACCAGCAGAAAGTCCCATTCCAGTCTATCCTAAGCTTTAGCCATGTCCACCTTAAAGATGACATTGTGCCCTCTTACTTTCTTCCCACTAATATTAACCAGAAACATTTTCAACAATGGCCCAACCTTTAACAAAAGCACCCTGCTCAACAGGAATAAGATTTGGTAGCAAAGAGGACAGTCTGTCATTGATGAGCTTAGATATAATCTTAAAAGAGAAGTTGCGGAGGCTAATGGGTCTCAATTCCGTAACATGCTCCGGCTGCGAGATTTTCTGGATTAAAGCTATAATAGAAGAAGACCAACATCTGGGAATATCACAGCCATAAAAGAAATCCTGGACAGCAGCACAAATCTCATTTCTAATGAAAGACCAACAAGCATGGTGAAAATAACCAGTAAATGCATCAGGCCCAGGGGCACTATCCTGGGGCATAGAGAACTGTTGACGTCTAAAATTTTTTTGCGCCAAGAGCAGCAATCTCCGACTGGCCGCCCCAGCACTGGCTAAGACGAAGAAAAAGAAAAGAAGAAAGGAAAAGAAGAAAATAGGGACATGAAAAAAATAAAAGGAGAAGAAGGGAGAATGAATGAAAGAAAAAGAAGTTTGATGGGGGGAGTGATTATCGGTAGCATAAAACAAGAACAAAGAGAAAAGTGAAAAGAAGAAGAAAAAGGGAAAAAAGGGGGGGAAGCCTTTAACCGGCAGCCCCAAAAGCTTTAAATGGCAGCTCCCCAAAGTTCTTTAACCGGCAGCCCCCACCTTCTTTAAACGGCAGGGCCTTAAACGGCCTGCCATCGCCCTTAACCAGCAGCCCCTTGGGGCCTCTAATCGGCGGCCTTTTCTTTATTGTTGAAGCAACAGCAGGCAAGCTCATCCGGCGCCGCTCTCACGCGCACAGGGAAGCCCCATCCAGCGCTGCTCCTCACCCGGCAGTAGCCCGATGATCCGGCGCTACCCCTTATCCGGCAGCAGCCTGATGATCCGGCGCTGCCCCTCATCCGGCGCCACCATGCCTCATACAGCAGCAACCTCATCCGGCGCCACCATGCCTCATACGGCAGCAACCTCATCCAGCGCCATACACCATCCGGCAGCAGGCTTGCTGAACCGGCGTGAGCTTCCCGATCCGGCAGTGCGTCCGACGCCTGAAACGGCAGCACTGTTGAAGCACACGTGGCAGCACCTCGAAGCTTCAAACGCCAATGATTGGGGCTCTCACGTGCACCAGCCTCCCTCGTCCCTATATAAAGGGAGGGGTGGCGAAGAAGATAACGCTCTCTCTAGCTCTCTCTCGGAAGGGGCCTGGGCGAACAAGTGCGAACAGAAGTGAGCGAGGCTGCGCAAAGAAGAGAGAAGAGAAGCTACGGTGAAAAGAGTGCGGACCAGAAGAGAGAGCCTAGGTGAGGTTCGAAGGGGTTCTGTGAGCCTGAATTTGCAGAGAGCAGAAAAAGAGAGTGAGAAGAGTGATGAGGGAAAGGGGGAGAAACAGAGTCAATGCTCCTTCTCCCCGCTCATTGTAATTTTCCTTTGTTTCTTTTTGCGTTTCCCGAATCATACTTGTCCTATCTCAGTTTTTTTCTCTGTTCACTCTTGAGATGTAATCAGTGGATTAGAATGAATAAAAAGCCCTCTGTAGGCGATTGTTTTTTTTAGCTTCCATGGCTGTTCCTCAATCCTCATGGTCGCTCCTCGTCTGATTTCTCTTATTTTTCCCTATCCGCGGTTTGCATTGCGATTACCGCTCTCTCTCTGAGTACGAATGTGAATTCATCAATCCGGGGACATCTCTGCTACCCCCTCAACCTCAAGAGCCTGAACTTGGAGCTTATCCTCCGCTATGGATATGGCTCCGGGAAGAAAGGAAGAGGGATGGGGCTACATCTCATGTACTTTTCTTGGTGAATGAATGAAATGCCGGGCTGTTCGCCTTGATCTCTTAATGTTGTCGCAGTCCTTTCGATCTGCATCATTTTCCTTTTGTTGTGCTCGTCCCCTTCTCCCGAATAGATGATACTAACTTCCCCATTGACAATCTGCCCCCCCGAATGCTTGTTTTGTTTTTGCTGCGACGATTAGCACCCCAGAGTTTGCTCAAGCCAATGAGTAGGACCCCGGGTTGCAATTCGTCTGAAATTCCCCGTTGTTTCTTTCCCTGCTGTGAGTTCGGCCTGTGCCAAAGGAGGAACGTTAGGCCTAAACCTCTTACTCTGTACTTCATCAGAGGGAAGGGAGACATGGCCGGTAGCTCAGCCAGACAATCTATATAATCACTCCTTTGCTGGTTTCCCTGTGATACCATTGACACAGGTTTGCCATTTTCCGTCCTCTCGCTGTGAAAACCTGCCCAATGGCCCCCATGCACCAGTCCGGCAGCCTCTTCTATAATGGTTATCCGGCAGCAACCCATATTGCTGATCCGGCAGCCGTTCAGCCTAAATCCCTTCCTCTGTATTTTGTCAGGGTGAAGGGAGGAATGGCTGATAATGGAGGGTCAGCCTTGCGCATCTTTATGATATCCTGCTCTTCCTTATATTAACCTGCAGCACAGTAAGCTGCTGCGACAGCCATCCCTTGCGCCCGGCAACTTGTCCCACACTGCTGGTCTGGCAGCTGCTGCATAGCTGATCCAGCAACCTCTTTATGGACCGATCGCGTAGTTTTTCCTCCCTGTCATTGGCAGGTTCTATGTGTTCGTTGCTAGCCCCGGGTTTCCGAATGATACGTGTTTTGATTTGATCCGCCCGTTTCCCCGAATATGTGATGAAACCGTTGGGGATGTTGCCGCTTTTGTGCGCATCCGTACGATTATGGGACCATCTCGGATTCTCCGTGGACGAGTACCCGCTTTCCACCCCCCAAACACTCCGGGTCTAGGGGAGGTGCTGCCGAAATCTCGTCAGAGATTCAACTAATAAATAACTAAACGATGGACTAATCCTAACTCCAAAGGAAGGGGTAAAAAGAAGTAAAAAAAAAGGATGAGATCAAAACTTCTTCCACACCGAAAATTAAATAAGAGGGGTCACCAACAGTTCAACAGGAATGGATGTGACAAAATCTCAGAGCTGAAGAACAATCATTGCAGTGTGCAAAGTTCTGTGGTCACTAGTAGCAGGATGCATAGTTTACCACTAGCCCCTTTTAGGATGAAGAAATTTGTTGAATGTTTTCCAAGACGTGGCTTTATTCCCCCTGATGCCATCTCTAGTGCAGTCCCTCCTGCCTTCCAGTTCTTTGTGAAGTCTGAAGATGGTGTTGATCTTTTCGTAGATTTGTCTTCAACTCCATCTGAATGGGTCAAGAGCTTAAAAGGTTTGCAGCGAAAAGGATCTGATGGAAGTACTGGATGTGTTAACTCTTCATTGAGCTCTGTTAGTGAAATTTGCAACTCTGTTGCCCATCCTATGAATTATGGTACTCCAAGATCTTCAGTATTAACGTCAAACGGGTCACCTGTTGAACCATCCGGTCGTTTGGATGAGGTCAGTCAGGTGGTTTCATCTTCTTGCAGTGCCCATGCTAATACAAAGAGTTTTATGGTAACTGATATGTTCTCCTGTCCTGGAGATGTGGGAGCATGCCTCTCTTTGAAGAAGAAAAACTCCGAATCTCCATGTTCTACTAAACTTCCAGCAAGAAATTGCAAAAGGTCTCATATTTCAGAACTCCATGAAGACTTCCTAAGCAAGAGGCAGCCTGCTAATGGCGAGAATCAAATTGGCGCAACCATGAAATTAAGAAGCCTGCCTTGCTAGTGATGGAATTACTGAAGATGTTGGCTGCTCTACCTCTAGTGCTGGCACTTCTGGCCTACATCTATTTGCAAGTGATGTCCAAGATAATGCAGCTTGTCATTCATTGGGTCTTCGGGGTCTACCATCACAACAGTTGATTGGCCTTGGCGGCCAGTTATCTACATCACAGCCTGCAATGCAATCTTTGAACGTGCAGCAGCAAGACCTATCTGCTGTCAGTCAACAGCAATTGGCTGTCTCTGATGTCTCATATCAATTTCTCCTGCAACCTATTCGGCAATTACCAACTCACATGATGTTGCAGCCGCAGACCGAAATTTGCAATCAGCATGTATGTTCTCGGCCGCAGCAGCACTGAATTGAAAGCAAGTTCCATCGTCAACAGAACTGAACTGCACAGAATCTTGAGTTTAGATGAAAGACTGAAGGAAGAGATGGAAAGGCTAGCAGTAAATCCAACAGGATTAGACCTGGAATCCAAGATAAAGATGCCAATGGCAGAAGTGGCAGAGCTAAAGGTAAATCTTATGGACAAAGGAGCTGAGCTGCAAGACATGGCTGAAGAGAGCTTGGTGCTGGAAGAGGAGATGCATAATCTCCAATCCGTTAAGTTGGAAGCCACAATGGTGAATTCAGCAAGAGCCCCTGCAATATCTACAACAGCAAAACAATAAACAAGCAAAAGAAAACAAACAAACAAACAAAAATAAGAGGGAGAAGAAAGTCAGTCGATTGAACTTCACTTAAATCGACTGAATTCCCCTCAGTCGACTGACTTTCTAGGGCCCAGTGGCTCATCAAAAAGGAAGGAGGGATAAGCACATTTGTGTATGTGTGTATGAAAAATAATAAAGAACAAAGAAAAGAAAGAAAAAAGAAGAAGAAGAAAGGGCGAAAGATAGTGAGTGTGTCGACCCACCTATTGGCTGGGTCGACGCACACACTCTTAATGAGTTTAAAGAAGAGAAGAGAAGAAGAAAAGGAGGTAAGGGCGCAAGTTGACTTGCTCTATTTCGTCTCACGCCCTTCCCCTGCCCCCATTTCGTCTCTGGACCTAGGGAGCAAGTTGACTTGCTCCCTACGCAGGTCGACCTGCTCCAAGTCCAGGTCGACTCACCTATTGGCTGGGTCGACCCAGGGCAGTTATTTTCTTCTCAAATAAAAAAAATGCATATAAGGAACCAACAAACACAAAAGAATAGAAAACTAAAGTAAATCGCCAACAACAAACCAAAATAAACAAAAAAAATGAATGAACAGTAAAAACCCTTGGGAGGTGTTGGGTTCGGTCGATCAATTCCGTCCGCCGGTCGACCAACCTGTGGTTGCGTTGACCTGCCTGTGGCTTGGGTCGACGCACCCCCATGGGTTCGGTCGACCGACCATCTTTATCGGCCGACCTACCCTTGGGTGGGTCGACGCACCCATGGGTAGGTCGACCGAACTTGAGCGCTGGTCGACCGACTTAAGGCCAGTTTCCCATCTCAACCCTATAAACATCTCGTGTGGCGGGGAGTGAACAATAATAATGATAAGATAAAAATAATTATAATAAAGGACATAAAAAAGAAGGGGAAAGAGGAAGAGAATAGAAGGAAGATAATAATGATAATACCTGAGAAATCGTCGGCATCTGGTCCGAGAGTTCTCACTTCCCCCCAGGGCCCTATATGAAGGGAACATGAATGATGCCCTCGCAAGCCGGGCTTGGGCCTCGGGAACCGTCCCGCCATGACCATGGCCTGACTTTGCTCCGGGCCAACAACCCTCCGAATCTGATTTCTTTTCACCGGGATTTGCATGATTGCATCGCTTCTTTTGCTAAAACATCAAACTTGCCGTATTCCCGGCAGACATAGCTTAATACCATGCATACTTCCGCTTTGCTTCTGACTCAGAACACTTTCCGAGCACGGAGCCCGTGATGAGCAAATAAACTAGCTTAAATGCCTTCGCCCCATTACGGGGGATTTTCCACACGTTTCGAATCAATCATTCTATTTTAAGGCTATAGGACCCCTCTCCTTGGCGACTAATCAAGGGTTTTCTCCCCTCCGGGAGATGTAATTAACGTTGTGACCTTTGCGGCGCGGCGGATTTTGGTCCCAACACGATACTCACTTTCGTCTGATCAAGTCAGACGGCGCACACCAACGGCTCCGGACTACCTTAGTCTTCGGAGTCCGAATAAATTGTCACATTGTGACTGGCACGCCCACGCACTAAATAAATGAAATAAACAAAACAAAGAAATCAATAAATGAATAAAATAGTGCGTCCACAAGAACACAACCCGTCTAATTTCCTCATCAAAGGGAACAACACAAAGAGCCGCATTGTCTTGATCAATGATGAGAGAAGGAATGCTATCAAGCAGTTCAGAAGAAATAGCGTGTGGTTGGGAAGTAAAGGCTTGCTGAAAGTGAGTAGTGGCCATATTCTTAAGACAGTCCACATTATCTACAAAACAACCAGTGTCATCTTTCAATGAGTGATATTAGCCCTGGACCTACGAGAAAGCACCATGACATGAAAAAATCGCTTATTACGATCTCCATCCCGAAGCCACTGAACCCGAGCCTTTTGCCTCCAAAACATTTCCTCCTGAGCATACAAACTAGAGAGATGTTACCTTTCATTTTCCAAAACAGAATAAAACGTACTAGAGCCATCATTGTCAAAAGCAACTTGAGCAGCCAGCACATTATCTTCAGCAGCCTTCACCCTGCTAGTAATATTTCCAAAAGTCTCCTTATTCCGATGCTTCAACATATTCTGCATGGCCTTCAATTTAAGATGCAAGGTAAACATAAGGGAAGAAGTCAAAGGAGCAGCCATCCATCTCGCCGCATCCTGGAGAAAACAGTCATGATGAAGCCACATTTGTTGAAAAATAAAACAAGAGGGGCACCTTTGTTGCTGATCAATCAAAGAAGAATAGGGGAATGATCTGATAATTCCCTAGATAAGTGAGAAACATCCATTGGGTAAGTATGAAGCCACAGAGAATTTACAAAAACACGATCAAGCCGTGCCCAAATCGCATTTGCACCTTGTTGGCCATTATACCAAGTAAACTTACTCCCCATGAAACCCACGTCATGAAGTGCCCGACTGGAAATAAAATTATGAAAATCAGACATTGGGACAAGGTCTGCAAACCTGCCACCAAGCTTTTCCTCGGGGGATAAAATTGCATTGAAATCCCCCACAACCAAGTGGGGACCCACATAAGGAGAAAGAGCATCATCAATATCAGACCACAGACAATGCCTAGCAGAGTGGTGCAAGGAGCATGAACAAAAGTTAACAACTAACCCGGAGGGGAACAAGAGCAGTCACCAAGCGTAATAAAGTGATCATGTGAGACTAAAACGGACAGATCAATAGGTATCTGCCAAAAAATCCATATATGAGCATGATCCCCAGAACTGTGAGTCGCATGATCCATGCGCAGCTTACGCCTAACAGAATCCAACTTCGCTAATGGATCCATAGGCTCAATGATAACAAGTCATCATCATCATCATCAGAGCCTTATCCCAATTAATTGGGGTCGGCTACATGAATCCTGTTCCGCCAAAGATTTCTATCAAGTGCAATATTCATATTTAAACTCAAGGAATTAATGTCCTTCCTAATAACATCGCACCATCTCATTTTAGGCCTTCCTCGAGCTCTTTTACTAGCATCTACTGATGATAACAAGTAAAGAAAGCAAATAAAACTTTACCAAGAACTTCAGTCTACCCATCGTGGCATCATTAGAGAGGCCACGCGCATTCCAAATAATAGCTCTCATGGGCAAGATTTAACCAATCGACCCTCAGCCGAAGAAGCTCTTCTCAACATGCTCCGTGTCATTGGCCGCTTAACAAAACGTCTCTCAACAGCAGGTGTATCTGGGGCATCATTGAGCGCTAAAGACTTTTCCATACCGCAAAGGCATTTATTAACAATAGAATCATGCAAACCAATAGTTCGTGAGGTGTAATGTTCATCAATTGGGCCCAAGAGGATTCTCGCTTCCTTACTAGGCTCCCGGCTCACCCCATCTGGGGACATACAGGAGAGAATAATCACAGTATCAAGAAGGCCAGTGTTATCAGATGAACCTGGAACAACAACCTGCTCAACAGGTGCAACAGGCACTGCTAGAGATTGCACCACCGGCACAACAGAATGTGTGAGAGACCCACCAGGACTTGTATCGCCTCCATCCTCCCGATCAGGATCAGTGGAGGGCAGGTTAGCACCATCATGAACATCCTGTAAGACAGTAAATTTGTTGCCAAGGGTTGGAGGGTTAGTGCTGAGAGACCCATCAATATTACCTCACTTTGCCTGCCAGGCCTGGGATGGCTTAGAGATAGAAGGCCGAGGAACAGCAGCGGGGCAGAATTTGCAAGAGCAAGGAGGTGGGAGGATTGGGCATGAGAAATATCAGAGATTTCAACCAGGCTTTTCTGTACAAATGGCTATAGAGGCTTGGGTCTGAAGAATGGGTTATGACTGCAAGTCATCCATTAGAAATACCATGGGAGAGTAAGGACCGGGACTTGACTCTAGCTATTTAGCACAATATCTCTCCCCTTTGGAGGGGTTTCTTACAGTGTAGGGTTATCATCTTAGCTAGTGCATGGGTCCAATTGAGATGCTTGTTTTGGAAAGATAGGTCGTATGGTGATTTTACACTAGAGGACACATATCTGCCACTATTTGTGATTTCTTCTGCATAGCAGACAATAGTATCTCAGGTTTTTGAACCACAACTATCAAGGGGAACTTGGGTTCTTCCTTTAGAAGAAATCTTAGGCTAGAAAAGATTGAACGGCTGGAGAAACTCCTCTCTTTTCTCTTGGATTTTGCTCCGGAAGCTAGTAATTGACAGATGGTGGTGGAGATGGGACAAAGAAGGAAGGCTCTCTGTTAGCTTAGCCTACATGCTCATTTCAAATAGAGGAATGAGACATGAACTTGCACGACCGATTTGGGAGCCTAGGAGTCCCCTTAAAGTGAAAGTGCTTGTATGGAAGATCTTACATGCGCGGCTACCGACTTGCGATGGGTTGGCTCCATCCCTGATAGGTATCCCAACTTTGTGTGGCCTTTGCGGTGAGGAGGACGAGACACTGGATCATCTCTTCACAGGTTGCTCCTTCTCGAAGGAAGTTTGCTCACAGGTTTTGAGCAAGACATCGGGTGCCATCATCGTTCAAGAAAATGTGCAGCACTTGATTGAAAAATGGCACAAGAGATGGACACTCAGGAGTGACAGGATCATCTGGTGGCTCATTCTCCATGTGACACTGTGGGCCTTATGGGGACAAAGAAATGGCAGTCTTTAGAAAGGGAGCTAGTGTTCTTGGCAGGATTGCTTCTTTTATTTTGGAGAATGTGAGAGAGTGGGCGTCAGTTTTTTGTAATGTGGGCTTACACAACTCTTCGCTTTTTGTTTTGTTTGGGGGATAGTGAGTGCCACATGAGCTTGATGTGCAGATTTTTCTATAGGGATCTTTTGAGAACTCTTTGGCCATACTTGTACATCGCTCTTGTTACTTCATACAATTTAGTGGTACCAACTAATTTAAGAAAAAAAACAGAGATAGAAGGGTGAAGAGACGAGAGATGAG
Organism: Amorphophallus konjac; assembly: GCA_022559845.1. NCBI lineage: Eukaryota > Viridiplantae > Streptophyta > Magnoliopsida > Alismatales > Araceae > Amorphophallus > Amorphophallus konjac. Next base: position 362,627,944 of record CM040122.1, read on the forward strand.
GGGGAGAGAAGCTGCCTTGGGGCTGATGGTTTCAACCAACTACAGCCACTGCCCCCCATACTCTTTGATACCAGGTTTGAACCAAAAGGCTGCGAAAGACGTATAGGCCCCTACCTCCCACTTCCAGAGGCCGACCACATGACTCAGAGACAAACTGGAACACAGAGACAATAGAGACCAATAGAAGGATTAATAAGTCGTAAACTGACAAGGACAACTACTGTCTGCTAAAATCAATGGTGAATATAACGAAAGGTTATCAAGTGTGCGTCTCACCAAACCGTTAGCTAGAAATTGAGGGGTGTTAAAAGAGGGAATGTGGATGCAAGCTTCACGTCGGCTAATTTTCTCGTCGTACACCTAGAGATGTAAGGTGATTCCTGTCTAGTCCCTCTTCGTGCTTAAGCAGGATTGAAAAATGAAGATGATTGTGGTTCACCAATTTATGAGTAAAATAAAGCATGCTTTACCGAGATGAGTACTTTATCTTCTTTTGTCTTGCTTGTGTTTCAGCTCTGATGAGAATGCTGACGGTTCAGCCGCATCTCACGACTGACAAGGGTTACCTAGAGCACATGAGCAAGTATGCAATTACTTGCGGTGTAATAGATCAGTGGACACTTGCACGGATTCGTGGGTTCCCTCCTAAAGAAGGGATGGAAGGTGTGCCCGATGAAAATGGGGTGAGATCCATCTCTGAGAAGGAGTATCGAACTGTGGGTTCTCCCGCTGATTAATCAGAATCATCGATCGGTCAATCTTCCTTTGTCACATCTCACAGTGTATCACAATTTTGACTCTTCCGGAATCATTCTCTCTTTTTTTTTTGTTACGTGGGTCTCGCGTCAGACTATCTTCTCGGCGTCGGATAAAAACTTGTCGGTCACGCCGAGCAAAGTTTTTTTTGACATGAACTATAGTGTACCCAAGTAAATGGGTACTGGGGTCTCGTTCCAAGACGGGGGATCTTGGGACCCACTTAAAAAGAATTCAAAGAGAAAGTCACCTGCGCCGATGTAGAGCCGGGAAATATTACATTCTCGCTGATGTGTGGTTGATTATCCCTTATTCAATCACCATTTTCCAGGCCACCGTTCAATTGTTGTCAATTCTAAGTTGAGTAATGCTTCCTGTCTGCACCGCTGGTAGGGTAGGTTTTTTTTTTTTTTTTTTGAAATTTTTTTTGACACGGGTTCCACGTCCCAAGTTATCTTCTTGACACCAGTCTCACGTCACTTAAAAATTTGTTCTGCACGGCAATAAAAAAATGGATGTAAATTATAATATCCAAGTAAATAAGTATTTGGGCCCGTTCTAAGATGGGAGATCTTGAAATCCACCTAAAAAAATTCAAAAAAAAAAAAACGGCACCTACACCACCAGCGGTGCCGGAAGTATCACTGCTGCTGTTCATTACGCTCTTGCATCCTGGTCCACTGTTTGTTTTCCTTCACCCGAGTCGGTGGTTCCAAACGCACGGCATTAATCAAAAACCGGATAGAAAGGATCGAGGTGTTCTCCCCCACCCTCAGCTGTGATTTCCAGGTCGATCGACCGAAGTTGCTCCATTTGATAAGTTGGCATCTGCCCGACAAACAAACTGACATCGTGTCTCCCCGCTTTACTTCAAACAGGGTGGTCAATGGGTCAGATTGACTCAAGATAGATTCCCAGGCTTGGATCGACTTTTAGTTAGACCGTAAAGTCTCTTTTAATCCCGCGAGTTTTTAGTTGAGTTTAAAAACATAAGTTCATTGATAAAGCAGGCCAAGTTGGGACTTAAGGTTGACTTCTCGGGTCGACTTAGTCCGTTTTCTCTTTTTCTTTTTCTCTCTTAAATTTTTTATTTTATTTAAGAGAGCTGACTTAAGTCCGACCAATGTCTAGTTCGTTGTCAACCCTAGGTGAGATTGTTAATTTTATATTCTTACACATATTATTTATTATTATTATTATTTATTTAATTTGTCGGGTCTTACATTTTAGTGAAATGGTGAGACCTTACCTGGTCATGCTCATCTCGACATAACCCGTGCCTATGTTAGACTTGGGCTTTAAAATTAATGAGTCTGACCCAGATCGAGTTGACTCTAAGTCGAGTACGAAGTCTTCTCATTGATGGTCTTAATCAAAACGCCACGGTGTTATTTTTTGACACGAGACGTATAAACTTAAGTCCAACCTCAACTCAATCTATTGACCGTCCTACTTCAAACTCTCGGCCGTTGTTTTTTGACGTGAGACTTATCAACCGAGTCCAGAGAGACTCCGTACGCCTTTTTGATTCTTGCACGGAAAGTCCATCACAGGAGGACATGGACATGATTTTAACTGGCCGGAAGTCTGCATCCTTGACTTGGGCTTTGTTTGGAAGAATAGTTTTTGAATGACAAGACTAGTGCTTTCATCAAATGTGACAATATCATATTTTGTTGAGGTTCATCTCCTTGTTTTCTAGTGCGTCATGTGTTTATACGACATACTTTACCGACGATTTGTCATTTGTTTGGGCAACTCTCAAAAATGCGAAAAGAGTCTCGTCGGTACATGAGTAACAGGTGAAGGCCCTCCAGATAGAGGTCTAAAAGGTTGAACTGTCCTGATGGGCATGTTAGTAGAATTCAAATAATAATAATAAGTTTAAACGCTTAGCCCCTCTTTGATAGAGTATAAATGGAGAGATATCTCTAATGGGTTAATTTATCTTGGAGTTTAGCTCCATCTATTTTGATAGATAACGGGTTAAATAGAGAGATAAATTATTCCACCAATTTTATTGGGTCAATTTAACTGGGATACATGAGAGTTATCCCTCGTTGTAACCGTATTAACTTTATTACCTTATCAAATTAAAAAAATAGATAAAACGTGACTTACCTCCGAGATAAACAGGAGATATCTCTCTATCAAAGAGGGGCTTATAGTGTACTTGGTTGAAAGTTTATCCACCTTACAATACTTAAACTGAAGAGTCGATCATTTGGCTTCGTCCAAATTTCCCCTGAAATAACATCATTCTTTACAAAATCGAAGAGCTCTGCACTCTCATGCAGTCTCCCAAACACTTCCCTTTAGTGTCGTACTACTTTCCGCATTTGGGATGGGTTTTTGGCAACATATAAAAATGGGTAGTTATTTTCCTTGCACCTCACTCTTCCAGGTACTACCAAGAAATCAACCTTAAAAACTGCTTCTGATAATCCAAGTTGAATGATACATTTTTTACATCACGGCCTCAGTAATTATTTTGATTGCTCGAGGACTACCCACAAAAGTTGTTGTTGTTGTTGTTCCTCCTTTCTAACATTACAATATATCTTGGACGTATTTACCGCAAAACCACTGCATGCAAAGGCCACCCAGAATCTTAAAGAATGCACTAGCTCGGGTTGACACTAGTGGTCTCTTTAAGCACATGATATCTGGTGCAGCAGGCAGCAACCCCATGCATCAATTATGGCTGCTCACAATATTTCTTTAGGGTTACCTTCCTTCACAAACAGGGACACTGCAACAGAAAGATAAATGAGGGGGAAAAAATGAACTGTTAATTGCAAGGAGTCGATTTCTACTGAGCAACGGTGCACAGACAACAAAAGTCAATCACACCCCATCTGCTCTGTGTCTTGCCTCCCATGACACTCCTCTTCTCTGTGACCTTCCTGAACAAAGGGCCCCATAACAACCAAAAACTGGCGTAAAGCATGGCCTTGTGATTCCAGGAGGATGTGTTTGACAGAAAGGTCTGATGGCGTGTTGGGAATGTCCCCTCTAACAATTACTCCTCCTTAATAATGATTGGTGTGTACCATAGGTAATTACACACCCTATGTTATTGCACAAGCCACTACTTCGTCACACACGGCTCACAAAATTCTAAATTTTTTTTGATCAAATGAACAATGTTAAGTCTATTTTTTAGTCAAATTTTTTATTTTTAATTTTTCAGGTCGTTCAACGATAGTGTGACTTGTACGGTAAAATAGAAAGATGCGAATTCCGCTTCATATATATATTTTTAAAAATAACCCATAGAGTGCACTAAGCATTACTCCTCCTCCTCTAATTAACGACGGCTGCCCACGTCCATCTCGTTGACACAGGCTGCTTAATGGATCAGGAATTTGGACCAAACCTGATATTTGCACGAACAAAGGAAATGGAATTGAACCAATAAGTAATCGACACGCAGCATCAAACAGTTGTAAGTGCTGTAGATCGGGCAGATTCAGATCCGTATCGGATTTAATAAACCTTACAATTGGCAAGTGAGCTTCGTTTTAAGCATATAGATTATAAGAATCTGATTGTATTTTTATCAAACACAGGTTAATAGGTCTTATTATTTGGTAAAGGGCATGTAGCCAAATCGAATGTCACTGAGTCCTAAGGGCGTGTTTGACGTCCGGATAAGCGCGGATAAGATAAGGGAGTGGATGAGAGAGAGAGAACGGTGGATCCCACTCTCTCTTCACACACAAACGTGTTAACCAGGCTCGATTAGTAAAGTCTCCCTAAATGTCTCTCTGTGATAACAAAATTAGCTAAGAGTAGGTTAGGTTATTCAGATTATTTGAGATTGGGCCGTTACAGTGACACATATGGCCTATAGAGTCATGAAAATGATAATATCTACTTCGATAAAAAAAAATCAGTTACTTGTTCCAGGTATAATAGGACTCAGTTTTTTTTTCTTATTTTTATCTTTTTAACTTTTTAAAACTTAGTTTCTTTCTATTTATTCCAAGTAGAATAAGGTTATGATGGTCAAATCAAAGAATCGCTTATTCTGATATATATTTTAATAATTCTAAATTATCCACATAATGATTGAAAGAGACCCTAAAAATGTGGATTAATTTTACTATGTTGAAACTCTCCTTGAGTTAGTGCTTCCCACCTTTTGTCATGGAGTGATACCTACTGTTGCACTCTTTGAGGGTCTAATAGTTTTTTTTTTTTTTATAAAATTATGTTGACATCGAGACTCATGCAAACTATATGTTTGTACAACTCACTCACATATTTTTAAAAATAAAAATTAAATATTTGTAATTATGATATGACATATATAAATACTATTATTATTATTTAAAATTTTAAATATCTAACAATGATGCAACTTGTGTGAGCATGTAGCTTGTATGAGTCCCGAGGTTTGATATATTTTTTCAAGAAAGAGTACTGTGCACCATGCAGTAAGTGTTACTCTTTAATATCAAAATCTTTTTACTGAAATATCATTTTATTGTGCTAGACCCAACAGATGTCTTTAGTATCATCCATTTCATCAGCAAATATTATGCAAACTCAGGTGTGCTGCACATCTTGGATGTGCAGTGCCATTATTTTTTTTTGAAATTTTTTTAGAGTAAATCTCATGATCTCTTAATTTGGGATGTAAATTACGTCGTCATTAGATTACATAGAAATAAATTTAAAAAAGCTCAAATTGAATGAATAGTGTTATTTTTTAAAAATTAAATTAATTTATTTTTAATCTTTTTAAATAATCAGATAATGACGTGACTTACATTCTAAGTTATAGTAACTTAGAGACTACTCTTTTTTTTTAAAATAAATAAAGATATTACACACTTAGAATATGCAACACACCTGGGTGTGCAATGAACATTTCTCAATATTATACACCACCTTTCGAGAGTGTGTGCCATGCAACAATTGTTATTCTTTGATATCTAAATCTTTTTGTTGAAATATTATCTTATTGTACTAGGCCCAACAGATGTCTTTTTAGGATGTGCATTGTATACCTTACACCACCTTTTGATTAGTCCGTGTGATTGGAAGGATACTACACATCTTAAATGCACTGTTCACACTCAATCTGACGAGCATAATATGTAGATCTGTGTATTTTTACGAAATCTAGACGAAGTGAAAAATACTATACACCAGTGAGATATAGTTTATATGAATGAAAAATAATTCATAAGAGTAAAAAATAATTTATAAATTCATAAGAGTGACACATAAATTATTTTTCACTCACACGGATTATTTTTTTATGAATTATATTTCACCAATTTATAGTATTTTTCACTGTCGTGTATCTGCGTGATTCTCACATAAGATTTCATAGAAAATGCATCGACTTAGTAGCAATCACCATATATATATATATATATATATATATATATATATATTCTCGTGGAGTGGCAATCAACATATTTAAGACACATAATATACTTCCATCATCCACATGGACCAATTAAAAAGGTGTTGTGAAATCGTCATAAGAGAAAAAATAGAAAAAAATAAAATAGATGTAAATACAAAAATCTCAGCAACTCGTCCGTGGCAGGACATTCTCACGGAGCTGCCACCCTCAGCGGCCAGCCCCGCGATCGCCATGGACACACAATACATATATGTATTTTTGATTGATCAAGGCGGCACTGCCCCGTCGATGGTGACTAGGAAGAAGTCAGGTCAAAGACATCTTAAAGTCACCTCTGTGGGGCTTGCCGACCCACCCCGCAAGCCATTTTTGAATGACAGGGAGCGAGCGAGGAAGGTGGGGGAGAGGGGAGGTGTTCCTGCATCCTGCGCGCTTCCTAATTGTAGCGATTGTTGGAGTTGGGAGTGAAATAGTGGGATCTGCTCGCTTCCTCATCGTAGTTCTTTGCCGACTATTTTGATCGGGAAGCGGTGGATTCCACCTACGGCAAGCTCGTGATTCCCCAGGAATGGCCATGCGTTCCACTCACGCCGGCGTCGGATCCTTCGGGCAGACGGAGATTAACTGGGACAAGTAGGGAATCTTCATCATCACCGCTTCTAGCTCTCTCTCTTTCTCTCATTTGTGGTCCGATTTCGTGTTTGTTCGTTCTTGCTTTCCCCAAATTTGAATAGATTGCTCTATCTGGCTCTTTATATGTGTGTTGTTCGTAATTCGTGCATTCTGGTGTCTTCTGACCATCTAGGCGGATGCATGCAGTAGACTGCTGCCACGGATTTGTCGTTTGAATTTCTTCTCTTTTCTCGCTTCTGTGTGTTTCTTTGCTGCTTAGGCAGCTCTGCATATGACGATGTGATCAATTGACTGGTTCCTTCTGCTCTCAGGATGTTTCCAATTTCTTCCTCGCGTAAATTTGGTTTTCTCTGTTCAGTCGTTTTGTGTGCATGACACATGCCTGAACCAGTGTTAAGTACTGACTGAAGAGAATACCTGCACTCGGCTATTTTTCTTGTTTTTGTTGCGTGCTTTTGTGTAAAAAAATGATCTGAGTTATTTTTTATTGATGTTTATTAGGTATTTCTTGTGAAACAAAACTTTGTCAACTAGGTTAACTTGAACCAAGAATTGTATGTATATACTTGTTGCTGTTACCTTGAGGAATTTAGGTAGTCCTTGCTTCCTCCCTCATCATGCTCTGAGCGAGGAGTTCTTGTGAAATGGATGAGCTGAGGAGTTCCCCAGAGTAATCCGAATTGTGGACACTCTCAAACTCAAGCTAGTAAGGTGAATTGATCAAAAAGCATAAGGGACCACGTAAACTTAGGGTTGTATTTTCATTTTCTGTATTCTTGGTCCGGATTTCTTATTGGTGTTAGTTTCGACTCTTGGAGGGACATAATTGATTTCTGGTACTTGCCCCATAGTGATATTTTCTTTTTTCTCTCAAGGTTGTAGAGGAACCTCTCCTCTACACCTACTGGTTGTACTACTTCTTGCAATAAAATTGGACAACCTTTCTTGAGAAAAGGTAAACTTAGGGTTGTAAAGTTGTCAGGATAGTACCTAGGCATTCCCCTTATACCACGAGAGGACACTACTACTCTCCTTAGGAGGCAATTTGAGATTATTTGGGGCAGTAGAAGTTCTGATGAGCCTTGGCCTAATACAGAACCTGGTTTGATGCCCTGATTGAACCTGATGCCTGGGGCAGACCTGACAGCTGGATCTACTGTGGTGACTAGGTTTGACATAATCTGCTTTTAAAGCTAGCTCTGTCTTGCACCTGGATCCAGATTAGTCAGTCTCTGGGCCCAATTTGAGACGAGGAACCTCAATTGTGTTTGGGCCTTTACTTCATTGGACCTGGATCCGTGATGGGTTGGGTGGAGCCAGTAACAATTCTTGAGGCCTATTTCGCCCTAGATTATGCTAGCTTGTTTGGGGAATTCAATGGGTCCATGTCCTTCTTTCTTTTTTCTCATGATGGCACCTCTATATAACCTTAGATCTAGCCACTGTTGAGGCTCTGTCATAACTTGCCAAAAATTGGTCCACTGCTTTATTTCCCATCTATTTTCTGACACCTATGAGAAAATTGTAACTTAGAAACCTTTAATGCCCAAGTGAACCACTTAGAAAGTGAGAGGGAGGGAGGGAGTAATTATACACATGCATACTAATTCTGTGATTTATTGTTAGAGATGAACCTTTGCTTGCTTTCAGCCGTGGAACATTTCTAATCATTCATGTGCTTAATCATTCTGTTGTCATGCAGGCTTGACAAAACCAAAGTGTGAGAGAGAGTAATTATACGCATGCATACTAATTCTATGATTTATTGTTTAGTGAATGAGGGATGAGCCTTTGCTTGCTTTCAGCTGTGGAACATTGCTGATCCTTCACATGCTTAATCATTCTGTTGTCATGCAGGCTTGATAAAACCAAATTTTATGTTGTGGGAGCAGGCCTTTTCACTGGTGTCACTGTGGCACTCTATCCAATTTCTGTTATAAAAACTAGGATGCAGGTTGCATCAAAAGAAGTTGCGGACAAGAAAGCGTTTTCAATTATCAGAAGCATACTTAAAACAGATGGCGTCCCTGGTCTGTATAGGGGCTTTGGAACTGTCATCACCGGTGCTATTCCTGCTAGAATCATTTTCCTCACTTCTTTGGAGACCACAAAAGTGGCTTCTTTCAGATTGATCAAACCATTTAACCTGTCAGAACCAACGCAGGCAGCAATAGCAAATGGTGTTGCTGGCATGGCAGCATCTCTTCTTTCTCAAGCTGTTTTTGTACCTATTGATGTGGTAAAACTGCAGTGACACTTGACAATCACTTATGTTTTCATTTTTTTTAAGTTTCCTTTGAATGACAATTTTTAATGTTTTCATTTAAGTGTCATATGTAGGACAGCAACCATATTCTTCAAGCACTTAACATTTTCCTGTTTAAATAACTAAAATGGACCAGGTTAGTAATACATATATCTACTTTTATTATAGATGCGAATGTACATGCACACTGAATGTGATCTCAATATCATGTGCTTGGGGGAATGAGATAAATTTTTCTTATTCATCACCTAAATAAATTAATTTTAGTTTTGAACACTTTCATTTCTTCCTAGTAGGCATGAGAGTGAGATAGTGTAAAAGAGCACCCCCACACCCCCCAATGGCATAGTGGTGCATAGTGCCCATCTGTAGTAGTTAATGTCAAATTTGATGCTTAGGTCATCACCTACATCTGGTTTAGTTATCTGCTTCTAATCAAAGCGAACATGTGTTAGGTCAGCCAAAAGTTGATGGTGCAAGGTTACTCTGGTCATGCAAATTATAAAGGTGGGCTGGATGTTGCTCGCAAGATTTTGAAGGCCGATGGAATTCGGGGATTGTATAGAGGGTTTGGCTTGTCTGTAATGACATATTCTCCATCCAGTGCTGTATGGTGGGCAAGCTATGGCTCAAGCCAAAGAGTAATTTGGAGGTAACAAATATCGTTTCTTTCATAACATTAACGAGAGACACTTTTACTTTTCGAGAAATTTTTCTGTATTTCATTAGTTGCTAAGGTCATTTGTTGAGTGATCCTAAGTTCTTTTGGCTTTTTTTTGGGGGTGGGGGAAGGTGAGAGTGATATTGAACTTATATAGATTTAGTATTGGAACTTTTGCTTCTTCCACAGAATTGTGACATTTCATACACTACAAGACATACTTGTATGTTTTTGACTCATTTGTGGAGCTCTTGGAAAGCCTCTTTGAGCTGCATCTGTGACGATACCTCATTGTGTTAGAATCCGGCTGTCCCTCCTCCTTTGGGTTATTTATTCAGACAAACTTTCTTGACATCCAGATACAATAGTAGGAAAAAAAGAATTTTGTTATGTCATGCTTATGTATTTGTTAGTTTATAAATATTCAATTCTCAATGTTTTCAATTTGGGGGGGGGGGGACAAAGCAAATGGCAGACAACTTTATGAGTCTCAGGCTTCACTTATGACTCTTTTCTATTGATAACAAGTTTCCTGGACCTGGATCCTTTTTCTACAAACAGCATAAGCCTCTGTTTGCATTGTTTTTTTCCACATTATTTTCACATTTTTGTTTCTTATAGTTTGCTAAGGGACTGTAATAAGTCTTTTGCATGTGAATTTCGTACAATAGTCTTGAACCAGCTTTTCCTTTGTTTTTAGATATGTTTGTCTGACTATTCCACCTCGTATAGTTTTAGATCTTGGGATAGTATGTGCAGTTTTCTTAATTAAGCCCTTGATTTTCTTGGACAGCCTCTTGGGCTATGGTAATGACTCCAAGGAACATGGTCCTGGCCCATGGACCCTAGCATTTGTTCAAGCTACTGGAGGACTAGTTGCTGGTGCAACAGCATCCTGCATAACAACTCCCTTGGACACAATAAAGACCCGGCTGCAGGTTGAACATCTGATATCTCTTGTGATTGTCATTGTCATAATAGCTTCTCTTTGTTTTTTGTGTGCTGTTGTCATATAACCTATCCCTGTAAAAATCAAACTACATCAAAGTTAAGGGGATGTCAAGACTGCATGAGGGGGCTCTCTTTTACCATGCAAAACCTTGTTCAACCTCTCAACCTGGGCTTTCAAAAGTACGATAGTTTCAATATCAATTTAATAGCATAAAAACCTAAGAGTATGACTAGCTAATACGATAGTTTCAATATTAATTTAAGTAGCATAAAAACCTAAGAGTATGACTAGATAGCTAATATGTCAAAATGTCTAAACATGGTGTCTATCAGGTCTACAAGTTGTCGCGGTACTAGGGTGGGTGAGGAATTTAGGTAAAACTTTCCTTGCTAGACGGCGGATTTGGGATCATGTTCAACTGGATTTTCTTCCACCCCCACCCCCACCAGGTTAAATCTTTCTTTTGATTTCCTTGTTTGGACTTGTACATATGTGTGCAACATGGACTTTCTTCCCCCGAAGAACCTCATACAAGAGTGAGTTCAGAGTGTCTAACTTGTTGAGTGCCTACAGTTCTTACCCAACCGAACATAACCAGAAACAGGTTTTACTCTGACACACTTAAATTAGTTTCATTCTTGAGTGTTATACATCCCTCTGGATGGAATCATACATCTTGCTTCTATCTGAAGCTGATTCATTTGAATCAGTTCATATCATCTAAAGTCAAGTTCAGTCCAAATTTTCTTGGGAAATGTGATTTGAGATGCAATCTTCTTTTTGAACCCCGCCCTTTGCTTAGTACTGGGTAAAAGCCTGTTTAGGAGGGATATGAGGAAGATAGGAGGGCAAATCTGGAGTTAAAATGTAGGTGTATATATAGAAGAAATCTTCCCACAACCCCAACTCCCAAAAAAGGCAGAAATAGGAACATGGATGAAAAAAATACAGCTCCATTAGAACCCTGCCTATGGGTTTCCAATTTTTTTTCCTGTTCACTTTAGCTGCTGTAATGCTGACAGGTTGTATAATGCAATTCTGGGATGCTTTTAGGTTAACAATGCTGTCTTTTAATAAGTCTTTCTTTAATTCGCAGCATGATCTTCCCAATTCGGTTAAGGGTGCTGCTAGGTTAGATAAGCTAGGTATGCCTAGCATCCGATTGATGTAAATGTTATCTTTTATCAGTGATTAATAATATTCCCCCCTAGGTGTGAGGTGGCGGAGTGGCCCCTGGTTGGGGTGCACTCTCCTTCTTGCCACTAGGTAGGGCTTCATATAAAAAAAAAAGTCTTTTCAAATTATTTTCAACCTCTCTTTTAATTATAAAATAGTGGCTTTGCTCTTTATGTAAATGGTATTGTTTGTATTGAGAAGAAGCAAGAAGGAGAAGAACAAAAGATGCAGGGTATGAAAGAATAGGGTTACTCAATGCTCCGAGCGCCTTCAATCATTATATATAGGTGCTATACAATGCATACAAAGTAGGGAAATCCAGTCCGAGTACAACATTGTTGCACCCATGATTTGTTCCAGCAAAATCCAATCTATTACTCTGTTGCCCTCGCACTGATCGAGGTGTATAATTATACTTGGCGCATCGCCTCTTTATGGGACATCTTCATGCGGGTTTAATATATGGCGTATCACCATCCCGCAGAGTGTCTCCATACACTTAGGCCTCTATAGCCTACATATTGCTGAAATCATAGACCCCTCGCAGCAAAAGGGGTGGTCTAGCGCCGGGTTAAACCCACCACGATTGTTAGGATTGTGTGGCTCCGGGAAAATCCCTATGGGATAAAGCTTTCGCTCCTTTGGACATGCATCTACGGATAAAGGAAGTCCCTACTTGAAGACGGGAGGCATCAATGAAGGCCTACGGTGCGCAAGTGAAGTCCCTAGCACGTGTATCACGGAGCCCGGACAACAACAAGTCTCCCCTTCGGCCTACGACATGAGGAAGACGACAAACGAACAAGGAGGCGCTTCTTCTCTCTTCTCCACGAGGCACGGCGAGAAAACGAGGCTTCAAGGCCCCAAGGCCCTCCTTTTATTGACATCGGGCGAAGAAAAGACCCGTCCGGGGGCGGGGGGACCCGTACGGGGTCGCCCGCACCACCGGCGGGTCCGCGCGGCCGTGGGCAGACCCGCGCGGGCTCACGCGGGGCCGAGCGGGCCCGGGCGGGACCCACCCGGGGTCGAATGACCCCGGGGCGGTCCCGGGCGGACCTGCCCGGGGTCGTTCGACCCCGGGTAGGTTCCGGGGACCTCCCACCCCGGGGAGGTCCTCTCTCCCGCGCGGAAAACTAATTTTTTTTTGAAAAAATGACCTCTCCGGGGCCATTTTCTTCCCGTTTAACCCGTACGGGTCCGAACGACCCCGGGGAGGTTCCTACTTCTATAAATAGACCTCCAGGGTCCAGAAGGGGAGAGCTACACAGAACAACACAGACTACAGTCTACGGAACACACTCGGAGCGTTTTGTTCGTTTGTCTTGGCCTGCGAGGGGTAAGTTCCCGGGTCTTGTGTATGTGCCCCTATGAGGGTATATTTGTAATTTTGCCCTTCAGTGGGCCGTGTTGTTGTTTCTAAGTCCCGGGATGACTATGTCATATGCTTCTGCCCTAATAATGGGAGAATTACATAAATGTCCTCACCGGCATCCGAGAAACATAAAAGTCCTGTTATTTATAGTTTTACCCTGTAACTTTTGTAATTGGGGCTACGCCCCTATCTCTCGTGTTAGTGCGGACGTTTGTACAGTCGACAACTCGCCGACAACCCTTGTACTCATTCGGACTATAAAAGCACTCAGCATGTTTTATGTATGTCCTCGGGGAAAAATTATAAGGAAACCCCCGGCTTTCACAAAATTACATATATACCCCTCCTTCGGCCAAGTTGACCGTTATGTGTATTCTACGAAGCCCCTTGTCTTTCCTTCGGTCCGGAAATGTTATCAGGCCAGTCCGACACTCAGATGTCACCCCAACCCTAGGTCTGTGTAAGGTATGGTAAAATTACTAAAATATCCCTACGACCTAAAACGGCCTACCAGTCCCCATAACCCTCCAGAAAGAACCTCAGGACCTTGGGAAGTCAGGAACTCGGTCCTACTTCCGTTCCAGCTCAGAAATTTCAGAAGTGCCCCTGGCCTGGTAAAATTATCAAAATACCCTTGGGTTGGTAAAATTACCAAAATACCCTCGGAGTCCAGAAAACTTCTCTCTACTTCAAAAATGCCTACGGCTTCCACATATTTGCATCTTTACTCCTAAGTCTTAGGGTTTTGCTCAGACTTAGCACTAATTACCAAAATACTCCTGGGTTGGTAAAATTACCAAAATACCCTTGGGTCCAGAAAACCTCCCTCTACATCAAAAATGCCTACGGCTTCTGCATATTTGCATCTTTACTCCTAAATCTTAGGGTTTTGCTCAGACTTAGCCCTAGCCCTATTAACATGTTGGTCGGTGGTGAGTGAGTGGACATTGTGAGCCCTCCAAGAGAGTTTGCCCTCAACTTCAGAACCCCCATAGAAGACTTTTGGGATTTCTTTGACAGTCAAATAAAGGTGTTCGGACGTTAGGCCGATACAAATCAACACTGACTACAGTCAGTGGGGAGAGGTCCAGCACTCGAACCCAAATCGTCTGATATTATGTGCACTCACGGAATCACCCTATACTCAGATAGGGAAATGTTTCTTTTCAAAAAGAACATTTATAACATTTATATTTTCAAAATTTTTCCTATGCGAAAGATTCTGTGTCTCGCAAACATGGACATAGATCTCTTAGGATCTGCTTCATACAAAGTAGGAAAATCCAGACCGAGTACAACATGAACCTAGATCTCTTAGGATCTCAATCAGATCCGCACACCTAAAACCTTGCCTTGGTTGAACCGATCACTCAAATACTTGTCGAGGTTGATCCGTGGAAGTCGGTATGTGGGATAAGGCTCTGATGATGCTGAGAAAGGAACTTTTTGTTGATTTTAGAAAGAGGGGAAGCACCTTTTATTCTTGTTGGAGCTATTTGCTATCCTCTAAGACTTCTTTTGCATGTCGCCAAGATCTTTTGCTCAGGATGGTTCCAAGATGGTTCCTCTTTATCTCTAGGATGGCAAATTGCTTTAGAAACTTATCTGGTGTGTCCGAGATCTTGCTGAGGTCTCTCCACTTTTGTCCTCCCACGATGTTGCGAATGAGTGAGATGACAAACCTTGATTGGATTGCATATTGCCGTCATAATTTTGTCATGCATACTTTACAAAAGTCTGAAAAACATAGCACCGATGGATTATTCTTGCAATCTGAATATGTAAAATGGCATCTCACAGGTTGGTAAAATGCAGCCGAAAAGTTGGAATTGACAACTTGAGTTTTATAGTTTGCAATGTTAAAATTGCTGAAATTTTGATTGCATACTTGACCATTACTTTTGCCTATAGTTTTGACGTTCAAAAATATCAAGGTGTGCAGTTCTTTGTATGTGCTTTCGATCTGTCATATCCTAATTCTGAGTCCTAGACACTCTAGTTCTTGCACTTGGGTTTTCAATATTTCTATTCTATCAGAAACTATGTTATTAAAGGCAACCGAGGCGGTCGCCTAGGCGAGGCGGCGAGGCGAGGTGAGGTGATGCGGCAATAAGTTGCCTTGCGCCGCCCCAAAACGCCTCGATCGTGCTGCCTCAGACCGCCTCGACGCACCCCAGCCAAGGCCCGCGAGCCCAATAAAGGGGACACTTCGGCCTATATAAAAGGTCCTTATCCCCTTCTCTTCTCTCTCCCCAATAACCCTAGCTTCTCTCCCCCCTCTTGCGTCGACCCACATGCCACCGACGATTGGTGAGGCCTAGGCGTTTAAGGCGATATTTTATTAAAATAATATATATGATTCAAAAATAGAAATACATGTCTAAAATAACACAAAAAATGCATGCACAAAATCAATAAACTTCCTAAATTGATTCATTCTTAAAATCAAACAAATTTAAATAAAATTAACAACAAATCTAAACAAATTTAAACAAAAAATAAACTTGGGTAAATGACTAGGCGGGCAGAAGTGGGCCGATCGTAGATTGGGTCGGGGCGAGGCGATTGGGGCGAAAGCGAGGCGACTTGTGGCCGCATCGCCTCGCCTTCTCTCCTAGGCGCTCGCCTCCACCACTTTTGATAACATAGCATACACAAGAAGGACAATAACATGACCATTCCGCCATTTAACAAATAGTGTGTGATCATCATTTGACTACTTAAATTCAAACCTGATCATGGCATGATGAAGTCAATCAAACCAAGCTCTAGGTGACTGTTTCAGCCCATACTGAGCCTTTTGGAGCCTGCAGACCTTCCCCTTTATATCAACACCAGGAGGTGGTAGCATATGGACTTCTTCTTGCATATCACCATTTAAAAAGGCATTCTTCACATCCATCTGATGCAGAGCCCAAGATTGTACAGCAAGGGACAAAATCACTTTGATAGATTATAGTTCTGCCACGGGTGCAAATGTCTCCTGATAATCAACTCCATAAGTCTGAGTGAATCTTTTTGCAACCAATCTGGCCTTCTTTGTATCACACACTCTCTGCATTATACTTAATGGTATAAGCCCACTTAGATCCAATTGGAGTCTTGTCCTTAGGCAGATCAACTAGCTCCCATGTACCATTCATGTCAAGTGCACATAACTCTTTTTCCATTGCTTACTGACATTAGGAGCTTTAGAAGCCTCAGAAAAGAAGTAGGAATACAAATCGAAGACAATGTAGATAGGAGTGTTTGAAAACGAGAAGAAATGCAAGAATAATTGACAATTTTGGAGATGGGATATTTCACACAATCATGAATTCCCTTGCAAACAACGATGGGAAGATTAAAGTCACTCTCAGATATTGACTAATCAAGGCCTGAAGACGCAACAAATTTTGAGATTGGTGGGACAAGATGGTGAGGAACTCTCTTAAGAGGATAGTGGTTTATATCACTGGTTGGTTAGCAAGCTTCTATATCTTTTCTTGAGTCGACCTTATTTATCACATGTTGTGTGTGGGGTAAGTCAGTATATGCATGCTCCTCGCTCAGAACCTTAAAATAGGTTTCTTCCAGTGAAAGAGCATGATCCATAGTAAGGATCTGGCCCCTTAAAACATTATATTCAGGATTCAGTCTACCTAAGAACTTCACAATCTTGTCATTTTCTTGGATAGAGAGAGATGTCTGTTGGTCTTAAAAAGAATGTCCATTTAGCAGTATGATAGACATCTAACTCATTTCAGAGAGATGTGAGAATGCAGAAATAAGTTGTGGCAGAGTGAGAGCCTTGCTTCGACTCATGAATATTGTGACATAATTGATAAATGTGAACCTTGTTTTTCTCATGTCCATAGAGAGCAGCCAAGGTTTTTCACATGTCTACAACAGTGGACTTACGTAGAATTGTTGATTGGATCCCAAGGCTGACAGAGTTAAGTAGCCAAGACATCACCATGCTGTTATCATGCCTCTAGGCAGAGAAAAGATCCAGAGGATCTGGCATCTTTTGATCACCAGTTAAAAACCCTAATTTATCACAGCTGGCAATGTAGAGTTTCGTAGTGACAGCCCAAAAAGGGTAATTGTTCTCCGTTAGTTTTTTAGTTTTCCCGAAGTGATCTGCAATGTAGTCTGGCTAGTGGGAGCAAGTGGCGCAGGCTGAACCATAGGGGAGGATGTCTTCGATGCTGTAGAGTGATTGTCCACCATGGTATAAGGACAGAAAAGATGTTGATGCAATCGCTACATTCTAAGCAACTGCAGAGACGTTGGAGGGGCGTAGCAGGATGAGGTAGAAGAAGCCTGTAGCATGATTGACTAGAAACCCTTAGAAATGGGTCTAATCTCCCCTTGTAGAGAGGGAGAGAAAACCCCTAGGGGAGCTGAGTAGCGGCAACCGACAGCCTTGGGAGATGAGCAGTGGCAGCCTTGGCAGCAGCAACCTTGGGAGAATAGTCCACGGTCCAAATAAGAGGCGCCCTGCTCGATCAGCTGAAGAGGCCGCCTGCAAAGGAGAGGAATCCATAGAGAAATAGGTGTTCGATCTCCCCCTGTAGAAGGGAGGAAGAACACCTAGACAGGGGGCGGTCGCTGCAGATCAACAAGAAGAGCAGAGAGGAAGAGTTTCAATCTTACGCTAGCAAGGACCCCTTACCTTAGGGAGGTTGTGGCCTGTGGAGGAGTGTGTTCCGAGGCAGAAGAAGGTTCCTAGGGTCGGTCATGCTCTGATACCATGAAAAGAGAGCAAGCCGATGGAGAGAGAGGAGGTTTTGGCCAATCCAAAGAGGAAGGATCGACCAGCCTCTTATATATTGACTAAAATTAAACAGTTTACACAAATGCCCCTCAAAAGGAGGGCGACTAGGAGGTCGGTCAGCGCATAGCATCGGGGAGGAGAGTGAATACCATTACCTGCATTCGAGTGCGTGAACTCTCCATCTCTTCGGATAAGTAGATCAGGGGTCTAGCGAGGGGCTTCTATTCCATGCTGTTTTTAGAGGGGGACCACTTTAGACCGAGGATTGCTGATGACCTTCTTTCACGGCTTTCCCAGGAGGAGAGGGATGTCATATCGTAGAGCTTCACTGAGGGGGAGATTCGACAGACAATTTTTTCTCTTGCAGGGGATAGAGCTCCAGGTCTGGATAGTTTCCCTTTGGCCTTCTTTCAGCAGTATTGAAATGTCATCAAATCTGATCTCCTGACAGTTGTTAGGGAATTCCATGAGGGGAGGACACACATGAGGGGTATTAACAAAACCCTCATTGTTCTCATCCCTAAGAAACAAGGAGCCTAGGACTTCTGTGACTTCAGGCCTATCAGTTTGTTGAATAGTACTTACAAGATCATCACCAAGTTGCTGGCAAGGGATTGTAGAGAGTTATGGATAGGGTGGTTAGTTGCTTCTAGGGAGCCTTTACCAAGGGACGTCATATTTAGGACAATTTTTTGGTGGCCCATGAGTGCTTGCATGTCATGAAGTCTCAAAGAAAGAGGGGTGATCTTGAAGCTGGATTTTGAATGGCCTATGATAGGGTCAACTGGTCTTGTCTATTTGATGTACTGGAGAAGATGGGTTTTGGGGATAAATGGATCGGTTGGATCAGGTCTTGCATTTGTTCTGCATCATTTGTGGTTCTTGTTAACAGGAAGCTAACTTCTTTTTTTCTCAATGGCAGGGGGCTTAGGCAGAGAGATCTTATGTCTCCCATCCTTTTTGTGCTTGTGGCTAATATTATGAGTAGGGTTTGGCAGAGAGTAGAGTCTGCAGGTTTGATCAGGGGATTCCAAGGTGGGAGAGGTGGTTTCTCGATCACCCATTTGCAGTCGCCAATGACACCATCCTATTCCTAGCAGAGGATGAGTGGCAGATGTATGTGGCGAGAATCTTGTTGGAGCTGCTGGAGGAGACTACTGGCTTTAGGGTTAACTTCAATAAGAGTTTGATTGTTGGGGTTAACATGGAGGCCAGACCACTTCACAGGACCGCTCACATCTTGAGATGTCAGATAGGGACTTTCCCTATTTCTTACTTGGGTCTCCCTCTCACCCCAGAGACTCTTCAGTGTGCTGATTGGTTTCCCATTATCTAGAGGTATGAGGTTATATTGGCTAGCTGGAAGGCGAGACTACTATCTTATGGGGGCAGATTAGTCTTGTGTAGATTGGTGTTAGATAGTTTACCTATCTACTATCTCTCAGTGTTCCGCATCCTGAAGACTGTGTTGAAGAAGATCTAGGCCATTCAAGGAAGGTTCTTCTTGCATGGGAGTGTGGGGAGGTGTAGGGGTTTGCACTACATCAGGTGCGGGAGGGTGGCTGCTCCCAAGAATCAAGGGGTATTGGGATCAAGAATGTGGATGACTTCAATGTGGCCCTCTTGCGTAAGTGGATATGGAGGTTGGGAGCAGGGGATGAAGGTCTTTGGGCACAGCTCATCAGGCAGAGATACTACGGGAGAAGGAGAGTTTGAGATTCGAACTTTCCAGCTCCAGTCTGTAGACGGCTGGGATGGCGTCCACCCTCGAGGAAAAACAATGATGTAAAGTAATGATGAAAAGGTGAAGGCCAGAGAGGTGGAGACGGCAAGAGTCGTCCACCCTCGTCTGTCCTATGAGATGGAAATGACGAGAGCAACTCAAGGAGAGAAAGAAAATAAAGGAGAGAAATGAAAGAGGGATGCGGAACGGACTCCGGTACGTGGCGGAGATAGGGGTCGGAAGACCCTCTCGCGCAAACTGACCCCTTCCCGGTAAGCGTGACTTACCGTTCCACGAGCAGTTTTTCATATACCGGGAAGTCCGAGAATTTAAGTAACAGAAAGTGAGAGGCACGAAGACTCAGAAACTGCAACGGAATATCGTTCTCCAGACAATTACAAAGACAATACGAACCAAGACATACCACCACAAGACATTGGTCTTTGTGGGGTTCTAACAGCGATGCAATAATATCAACACTAATGAATATATATGTACATATTAGGACTACCGCAAGACATTGGCCTTACGGGGCTTTTATTGCAATATGGATAATAAACATGAGTATATATACATAAGACCACCGCGAGATATTACTCTCCGCGGGGTTTTTATTGTAATATATGTAATAAAAGGCTTCGCGAGGAATGACTTCCGTCACATGCACCTTCACGAGGAATTACTTCCGTCGCAGGGTTTAGACATAAATTTAAAGAAATAAAATGACAGAATGAAAAAGGCTTCGCGAGGAATTACTTCCGTCACGTACACCTTCGCGAGGAATTACTTCCGT
Organism: Amorphophallus konjac; assembly: GCA_022559845.1. Classification (NCBI taxonomy): domain Eukaryota; kingdom Viridiplantae; phylum Streptophyta; class Magnoliopsida; order Alismatales; family Araceae; genus Amorphophallus; species Amorphophallus konjac. The sequence continues at coordinate 362,648,421 of CM040122.1, forward strand.
CGCAGGGTTTAGACAAAAATCAAAGGAATAAAATGACAGAATAAAAAGGCTTCGCGAGGAATTACTTCCGTCACGTACACCTTCGCGAGGAATGACTTCCGTCGCAGGGTTTAGACAGAAATTAAAGAAATAAAATGACAGAATGAAAAAGGCTTCGCGAGGAATTACTTCCGTCACGTACACCTTCGCGAGGAATGACTTCCGTCGCAGGGTTTAGACAGAAATTAAAGGAATAAAATGACAGAATAAAAAGGCTTCGCGAGGAATGACTTCCGTCACGTACACCTTCGCAAGGAATTACTTCCGTCGCAGGGACCTCCGCGAGGAATTACTTCCGTTCACGGGGTTTAAATAAAAGGGAAAATTGACAGGAAAGAAAGGGGAAGGGGATGTGATCGTCAGGGGCTGAGGACCCCACAGGAAGTGTTCTGATCGCGTTTGCCGCCGGAGCGGGAGCAGTGCGGGTCCTCTCTTCCTCTTCGATCGGCCGGCCGACGAAGAGGGCCTTGCTTTGGTTACCCTGATTTTACTATTCTTTTTTTGTGTTTTATCTTTTTTGTTATTATATTTTTTTGGGGTTTTGTTGCTTTTATTGTTTTTTATGCTTTTATGCCTTTTTTTAGAGAAAGATGAGAAAGAAAAGAGAGAAATCGAGGGGTAGGTGGTAGAGTAAGGTAGTATGATATAGAGATAAACTATTAAGAAAATATAGACAGAGTGAAAAATTTATTCTAGACAACACAGAGAAGAACGGAGATGGAGATTTGACGATATATGATAATAACAAGGGAGAGAAGATAGACTTATTTTTAAACAAAATAGAGAAGAATCAATGTGGAAACTTATCAACAAATAACAATGATAAGAGAAAGAATTAGAATAGGACGATGGAGATGATAGCCGGGTACCTCAAAATAGGGGGGATGGTCGCAGTTTATCCCCGAACTGGGGGCACGTGAGTTGCTCCTCCTCCCTTTTCGACCGACTGAGGAAGCGGGCTTCTTGACGGGTTGACCCTTGCAAAACACAGCAGACAGAAAAAACAGATATGGTGGATTAAAAGGAAAGTAGTGTAGTACCGATCCCTTGAAATTACAATGGCACGAGCATATTCAAACACACACCTGTTTAATGTTATTTGAAACCCCTTGGGAATTAAAGGTGGGAAAATGGTATGATGAAATGCGTATCGAAATATTCTCAATGCAGGGATTGTATTATAAACATGATAACGAGTGATGTATGCAAGGGAAACAACAGACTGAACATAATGCAAAAGGGGAGAAATACTTATTGGTGGGCGTCGACGATGAGCTCGGCATTAACTTCTCCTTCCCTTCGCACATACGCACGCAAACATTTACAGACACCTGCAAAGATACTCACACGAACACATCTATATACATATATGGAAATAGATCTATAAAGGGGAGGTCGAAAAGAGAGGGAGAAAGGAAGAGGGAGAGAGAAGAGAAAAACCTTTTTTTTGAGATTTTTATACTTTAGTTTTATTATATAGTATGTATATATGTAGAGGATATATATATATATATTAACCATATAAGATATATATATATAGTATGCTTATATATATATGTGTTATATCTAAGAGAGGAAGGGAAGAAGAGAAAGAATAAAAGAGAGAGAGGGAGAGAATATCAGAGAGGGAAAGAGGAGATAAAAATAAAAATAAAAGAAAAGAGATGAGAGATCGAGAGAGAGGAAGGGAGTGGGGAAGAAAAGAGAGGGAAAGAGGGAGTGAGAGAGAGACACGTGAGAGAGGGAGAGAGAGGGAGGAAAAAAAAAGAGAGGGATCGCAAGGGGGAGAAAGAGAGAGATCGAAGGGGGAGAGGGAGAATAAAAGGATGAGAGAGAATAATAAAAAATAAAAAAAGGAAAGAAGAGAGAGAGAGGGAATACGAGAGAGAGAGAGAGAGAGAGAGAGAGAGAGAGAGAGGGGTGGTGAGAAGCACGAGAGGGGGAGAGAGAGAGAGAGACGGAGGCGGAGGGAGAGAGAGAACTGAGAGGGGGGAGAGAGAGATAAAACAGGGAGAGGGATAGAGACTCAGAAGGGGGGAAAGAGAGAGAGAGTTATAAAAAAAATAAAATAAAAAAAGAGAGAGGGATCGCGGCGGAAGCCGCGAGAGAGAGAGAGAAGGAGAGAGAGAGAGAGAGAGAGAGAGAGAGAGAAGCAGAGAGAGACAGTGAGAGGGAGGGAGAGAGAGAACGAGAGGGAGAGGAGTAAGAGAGAGAGAGAGAGAGAGAGGCAGAGAGAGAGAGAGGGAGGGAGAGATAGAGAACGAGAGGGAGAGGAGGAAGAGAGAGAGAGAGAGAGAGGGAGCGCGCGGGGGAGAGAGGGGGGTCCGACGGCGACGGCGGGAGCGGCCGGAGGCGAGGGCGTTGCGGGCGGAGGCGGCGTCGGGGCCGGAGGCAAGGGCGCTGCGGGCTGGGGGCGTTTGGCCGGAGACGGCAGCGGGGCAGAGGCGGCGTCGGGGCGGCGTCGGGGGCGGCCGTGTGCGAGGCCGGAGGCTGCCGGCGAGAGCGGCGGCGTCGGGGGCGGCCGTGTGCGAGGTAGGGGGGCGACGGGGGCGTGCAGGCGGCTGGGCGGCGTCCGGTGGCAGGCGGAGGGCGGCCGGAGGCGGTGCAGGGGGGGGCGACGAGGGCGTGCAGGCGGCTGGGCGGCGTCCGGTGGCAGGCGGAGGGCGGCCGGAGACGGTGCAGGGGGGCGAGGGGGGGGTGGCTGCGTGAGGAGGAGGGTGGCTGCCGAGCTAGTAAGAGGAATGGGAAGGTGAGTGAGGGTGGAGGAGGGAGGTGACTGTCGTGAGGAGGAGGATGGCTGGAGGTGGCTGTGGGTTTACGGGGGTGTTGTTGGAGAACATGCAGAGAGAGATGGGAGGCTCTGGTGTGTTGTGGAGGTCAAGGTGCTGGCCGACGGTTCTGTCGGAAGAAGGTGAAAGGAGAGACGGGGGAGTGGGGAAGGTGGCAGTGGCTTGCGATGGGATCCCCCGAATGGGAGGGAGGGGTGGCTGTGGGTTAGTGAGAGAGATGGGTGTGGAGTGAACAGAGAGTGGGAGGTTTAAGTGTGTGGGGTTGAGAGAGGGAGCAAGATCCGTGAGAAATGGATGAAGTTAATGAGTTGGGCAATAAAAGATGGGGCCATGCGAATTAAAATTTTATTTATTTTTAGAACAAAAGTGGGCCAAGCCCATTAGCACACATCTATATATATATTTTTTATTTTTGAATAAAAATGGGCCAAACCCATTAGCACAAGTGTTTTCTTTTGGTATATTTTTTTGAATAGGAATGGGCCAAGCCCACATGATGAACCTTCCCCCTTTTTTAGGATTAAAAAGATGGACCAAGCCCATTAACATTTTTTTTGTTTTGTGTAGGAATGGTCACAAGCCCATTAACAAGAATTACTATTCAAGAAGCCACAAATTATTAGATTAAATTAGAGATTACTCAACTAACTTAAACGTGCGAGCTACTTTGGGGCGTCTTAGTGTAATACGGGATCTGCTCAGCATAATGCTAAAATGTCGTGTCTACACAGTCCAGATGTCTCTTGTTTGGCTTGACATCTTCTCTTGCAGGGACTCCATCTCTTCCAGAGTTCGGGTCCGTCTAGGGAAAGGCAACCATTGTCTTTTCTGGAAGGACAGATAGTGCGATGACTTCACTTTGGATGCCTCCTTTCCTAGTCTATCTGTGATCTCGACTGATCCTTCGGGGTCGGTTGCCCGAACATTTGATCTCCACCTCTTTGGAGGCACTTGGGCATCGACTTTCAGGAGGGACCTCAGAAGTGTCAGGTTGGAGTAGTTCCAGGATCTCCTCCTAACTCTCCTTGACTTTGCCCCGCATCCCCTCAGGGAGGATGCATGGACTTGGAGGTGGGATAGGGTGAGGACCTTTTCTGTTAAGTTTGCCTACTTCATCATCTCTGCCGGCGGGGTGCGACACAGTCTAGTTCCCCACATCTGGAGATCGAGGAGCCCGTTGAAGGTGAAGCTTTTAATATGGAGGATTTCACACGGGAGGCTTTCCACCAAAGGCAGGCTCCTTCACTTCCTATCGGGTATCCAGTTGACGTGTTGTTTGTGTGGCCTGGAGGACGAGTCTGTGAACCACCTGTTTGTAGGTTGCCTCTACTCGCAAGCAGTGTGGGAGGGTGTGGCTATGAGAGTCTGGTGTGTTCTCGGCCGTTAGACTGACGTGTAGCCGTTCATTGGGTCTTGGGGTAGGAGTTGGCCCCTTAGAGGTGATCATGCGGTTTGGTGACTCATCTTGCATGCCACCCTATGGTCCTTATGGTGTAAAAGGAACAACATGATCTTCAGGAGGGTGGCTAGAGTGGAGGACTCCCTTATTTCTTTTATTTGTACTAGAGTGAGAGAATAGGCGGAGTTGCTATGTAATGTGAATGCCCTCAACTCACCTCTTTCTATTTGTTGGAGGGGTAGATCGTCTCACACTACCTTGGTGTGGTTTTTTTGTACAAAGTCTCTATTTGAGAGTTTTTTTACCATACTTGTACATCTTTCTTTTCATTTAATACACACAGTGGTGCTATCCACCTGCAAAAAAAATAAAGAGGGTGACCAGAAAAGAGAGAAAATAGGACTACAGTCCATATAACTTCAAAAATTACAAAGATACTCTGTTACAAGTTCTCCCTGATTTTACTACAATTCTATTTATCATCATTTTTGTGGCAATCTCTGCTCGCCTTTCCTAGTTTCGCATGATGGGCATCCTGCTTCTCTTTCCTTTATTTCTCCCACCTGTTACTGCACATGATGCTTGCTAAAATTCTTTTTGTAAAATTTTTCAATAATTAGGAACTGATCAGTAACACTTTGATGTGTAATTAATTTGTAGTTATTAGTCTGTACTGATGATGAAAAATTGTTTATAACTCCTTTTTGTAGGTAATGGAGAACAGGAAGAAAGAGAACACGCGAGAGGTGGTGAGAAGATTGATTTCCGAGGATGGATGGAAAGGGTTGTATAGAGGATTGGGTCCACGTTTTGTCAGCATGTCTGCATGGGGTACTTCAATGATATTGGCTTATGAATATTTGAGTAAGGGCGTACTTCCTTTTTCCTACGTGTTTGAGGAACTTTCACTTATCAAGACCCTTAATCATTGTTTCTCTTAAACACAATTATTTTATTCTTGCTCATTTACCTGCTTACTTCTGTTTACAAACTTTGAAGATCAGCCTTCATCTCACCATGGTAAAACAATCACCATTGTCTTTGAAAGTGCATAAATACATGCAAATGCATTTAAAGACTTGCATCATCATCTAGTTATTTTGGTGTTTGTTTGTGTGCATGGGAAGTGAGACATTATATTTGGTGTTTAAAAGGAAAACATATGGAACTGAAGGAAAACAGCAAGATGATATTTACTTTCTTCCAGTAGGTATTTGTTTCATCAAAGCTTGTGAAGATTATCCAATTAATTTTATTTTCATTTATTCCATACGTAAAGGTCATTCCCGCTAAATTGTTTTTGGTTTGATTTTTCTTTCACATGACAACCCATCTTTATGATTTTATTCAATGTAACTGTCGGTTTAGTTGTAGTGAGGGAGGTAGGATTAATATTAGGAGATTGATTGAGTGAAGGGTTTGGTGAAATATTAAATAGTAGGGCATCCTTTCTAAAGTCAAGTATGCCTTGGGGACTTGTTGAAATAGTCTCCTCTTTCTTGATTGGATCTTTCAATCATCGTCATTAATTTCATTAATATCTAGTGTTGAGGTACCACATTGGTGCACCAACACACTACCGATTAGAGAGGGCACAACATCTTGTAGCAAGAGTTTTTATGGAAGCATAACCGATTGAAGTATTCCATAGATGCTCGGTGTATCCACCAAAATATGGATGGAGACAGCATTACCCCCATGGTTATTGTTAATATTGCTCCCTATCTCTGTCGGAATATTGTATTATTTTTATTAGTACACAATCTCTTTGCCTCAAAATTTATTTCCCATCATTGTGAAGTTTGAAAACTAATAAGAATAGTTGGTGGATTTTAAGCTTTAATGCCTTTGTAGAATGCCTCAGTCGATAATGCTGCAGTAGAGTTGGGAGGATTCAATATAACCATTCCTAGTGGTAATTGAAATGTAAATTTCAAGTCTTATTGGGTATTTGATTACGAACAGCATTTGCCCAAGTTTTTTGTCTTCTGCCATATATTTCCTAAAATCTACTTAATGTGCTTGAAAGAAAATTGAACTTGATTGAAAACAAGCAGGTAGATTAACACAGACTCTGGATTTCTTATATTTCCGTGCATTCTGGACTGATTATGTTTGCAATAAATTCTTGGTACTTTTAACAAGAGTGCCTGACCAATGAAGTATTTGTGGTACTGAGAACTCCATGGATGATGAAAATATTAAATGTTACTAGCCTTTTGCATTTATTTATGGGATCCGATTCTTGCTCTGTGGTTGGTTACAGGTTTCTCAATTTCTTGCTACGATAGCCTAAGTAGATTGCATTCTGCAAAACCAGTTGACATGTTTGGATTGCATTCTTTCTTTTTCTTTAAATATCCCTGATTCAAGGACGCAATCCTCGAGTATGTGCAAAAGTTGTGACTTTTCAAGTATACTACAATGTCCTGAAATCTGCATCTTGGATCTTTGCTTGACAGAGCGCTTGTGTGCTAAGGCCGAGTAGATCTGGTCTTTCTATATTTCCTGCCGAGTGGAGACCTGCCGTTTCCCTGGAGTTGCCATCATTAACTCTGCCAGCCTTTTTGATCCGAAAAGGTACATGAAACATTTGTGGAGCCGACGACACTACCTGAAGCCCCCCACCCTTTTTTTCCCTCCCACGAGGGTCTCTTTTTGTTTTTCTTACTGACTCGCCAATTTGTAATAGCATTATAAGAAGGCACCATGATTGTCTTTTTTTTTTTGAGTTTGAGCTGATTCTTCCCTGAAATTGGGTCTAACAAAAAATCACGGATCCTCTACAATGCTGTAAAAAGTTCTTGGGCAAGGAAATTCTTGTTCAATGTTCATATCCGCCTAAAGGTTTCATGGAATTTTTGTTTGGCTTTGTATTAGTTTCCTTGATCCTGTTAAACACGTGATTACATCCTCATCGTGGTCGTTGACTAGGTGGTACTTTTCTTCTTTGGTTGAAATGAATCCCCCGTGGGATTTGCATCTGCATTCCTTGCCAAGTACAACTTGTTTAGGACGAGTTGGAGATATACTATGTAGAAAAATAACATGTTATTCCTGTTTGTTTGCCAACTTCTGGCGAAATGCCAAGATCATTCTTGTCTGCTTATTTTTAAGTTGTTATCAGTAGCGCAATTTCAATTTTTTGGATGGTGTATTAAACGGAATTATCTTGGATCTAATGTTGCGATTGGATTGGGGCTGCAGGCTGGGAGGCCACAGAAATATCTTGGATCTGATGTTGCAATTTGGATTGGATGATAAAGGTAGATTGTCATGGTAGTCTGAGACATCGATGGGATCTACAATGTGTTTGACCGAGACAGATAAGAGAGTTTAATGATGGACGTGGTCATAGTTTTGATTGCCTGCTCCGAAACCTGGATGCAACTGTTCACTACACCCGGTTCAGCTTCTGCAGCCGCATTGACACCCATTAATTCACCTTGAAACTATTGAAGATGCATCAAAACTGACTTCGTTGCAGAAGAGACTCTCTCTCAAGCCGACCCCGACAACATCATTAAAAAATTAAGTTATTTTGGAGAAGCTGGTTTGCTCCACTTGTGAAATTAGACTTGTGGGAGATTCTACGTCAAGGTTGCCAATTCTTTGACCTTGCGAGGCTGAGAATCGGCATTTTAAAGAAAAATCTGAACCGGGACCTGAATCAAAATTGAAAGTTAGGCAGGTTTCTGAGCCGAGTTAGAAATCATGGTCCGAAATCGGGTCAAGGAAGGGTCACGGGGTTAACTCGGCTTAATTCAGTCTAACGATGTTCATGAATCGGGGAACCGTACGAATAACATAAATCGCTGTGATATTTGTTAAGGAAATCGACATCTGTTTGCTTTAACCATCCAAAAGTCTTCCTACTCAAAATTGTGTCTTTTAATATCGAGTTAAATGCAAATTAGTTCATAGACTATTTCAATTAAAGTTTAAATTAAAAGAAAATGACTTTTCATACATAAGTCTATACATGTTTCCCATCTTAACGATCCATCCAAATAATACTGAGATGTACTTTTAGCTAAAAATATCGACGAATCAGAAACAAATCAAAATAAAGAAATCAGCTTCTTCAGGGGCTATGACCACAAACTTAACTGAGATTAGGGTAATTCAAAATTATTCACATGATATCAGTCAACACAATATTATAAATATAAATCGTATTTTCAATATTCACTAAATTGCATGTTTTCCTATATACTAAGAATTGAGGTTAAAACTTATATTACTTTAACTTGCAGAATGCCAAAATAGTGTTTACCCAAACAGATGGCAGCACTCAGCATTGCTGTTTGGGACTTTCTTCGTAATAACTTGTTTTGGTTTGCCAGGAAACACTGTAAGAATAAAACACCAAAAAATGGTGTCGTTTTTAGGGAATTTCGGTGCAGGCAGGTGGGGGACAGAGAAGGGTTTCTGTGATTTTTCTCGAGTCCATTAATAAGTGGGACCGAATTTTTCACAGCGGAGAGGACCGCGCGGTTAAGGAGTGCTGGCTTCGGTCTTCCTGTTTGTAGGGTTCTGCGCAGATTTGAAGAGGACCTGCACGCCTACTAGAAAAAAATTGAAACCGGACGGCAATGCTTTTCGTTTGTTTCTAATGGGGATTTGAAGAAACTGTTTCCACCTTGGGTAGATTCAGAAAAATTAGATTTTTGCTGTAAAAGATTTGCTATTTCCCGAGCAGCGTGCGACTTCAGTTTCGAGAGGGTGCTTGCCGCTGTTGTTGCGATGGACGCGGGCATCCAGCAGGCGGTTCAGGAAGGGAAGCTCCTGCGCCAAGTTAACGCCTTGATCATTGCCCACCTCCGTGACCACAGTCACCACCAGGCAGGCGTCTGTCTTCCCCTTTTTAAATGTTTGTTTCAGTTGGATTTGCTTGGTTTGATGTCGTAGAAACTTTGTTGGTTGCTGCTTCTACAGGCGGCTGCTGCAGTGGCTTCAGCGACGACGACGCCGTTGAGCAGCGTGGAGGCACCTCCCAACAGACTTACTGATCTCGTTGCCAAGGTTTGGATTTTAATCACATCTCCATTTCTTTATCGTCTTGTTACGGGAGGAGATTTTATCTCTTTGGCACCCTTCCCTGCGCCTCCTTTTCTTTGTGGTTGCTGGATGTTTTAAGTGCTTACAGGGTCTTGCAGTGGAGAGAGATGGGGCGTCGAGGGGTGTTCGATCGGCTAGTCCATTCGACATTGCTTCTTCAACGCCTGGCAGTTATGGCTTGGGATCTACTCTCGGCGCTGTCGATTTCAGGTAACTAGTCTTACTTCTATTGGTAAATCGCACTGCATAGAAACTTTAATGAACTGTTGAACATAGTATGAATTAGAGGTTCTGTCCCAGCAAAAGAAAATGATAAGTGAAACCAAGACGAGAACAAACTTAAATGCAAGAGAATACATCTTAATGAAGCATGCCCCTTCAACTGCCCAAGACCTTGTCCCTTCACTTACCCTGATCTATTGAGTGAGAAATGACAGAGAATGGTTGCAAGCTTCTCCTGTACGACTGTATTTCTTCAGTCCATTGTACATCATCTTATTTCCCTCTCCTAATCTTCCAAACTACTGTGTAAACCATCTACTTCCATCTTTCTTTTTGTCACTCGAGGCCAAAATGTGAGAGAGATGACCACTTTTTTTCAGGGGTATGAGGCTCCCTCCATTGAATATCCTCTTATGTCTCTCGCTCCAAATACGCCCCAAATAGTATTCTATCTACTTCCAGCTTCCTTCCTTAGAAATTCAAGGAAAAGGTAAGTGAGGTGTCCCTTATTGTCTAATTTTTTCTGGGCAACGAGCATAACACACCGTCTGGGCATATAGGATGGAACTCAGTCCCTGCCCAGCTGTGAACCATGTGCATTGTCATCTGCGGAGGGCATGTCAAAAAGTTATTTGGGCATGCACGAAATCAGGCCTAAGCAAAGCCCATGTGCATTGTCTTGCGAAGCTTGTGTTCATGATGTGCATTGTGTTGTGTTAGGTGGGAGTTGAATATGCTATTTTGCTTTCTATTGTAAGTGCCATGTGCTAACCCAGCCACCTGTCTCACCTCATTGTCAAATGTCTAAGCAGATATTGTCAGTGTGACTAATGAGAAAGGAGATATAAATTTCACTTGAATCAAATTTTAAGTGAGACAATTCAAAGGAGGCATTGTTTGGTCTACATCACCAAATCCCACTTCCAAAAATTTTTCCAAGTCAATTTGAAGAAAGTATCTTGGGCTCTTGTAAGGGTGGTTTATAACTAAATGAAGACTAGTGGTTGCTGCTTATGAAGAATTCGACTTAAGCACAATGGAATCAGAATCTTGGGGTCCATACCATGGAGGTCAACATAAAACTCGAGGATGAGTTTTCTTCCAACTGAGGGTGTATGATGCAGGGACATTTAATGAAACATGAGGTTTCATAAATAGCTAAAGAGTCATGAGTTATCTAAGAGCTATTTCCTCTGTTAAAGGGTCATGTAATATTTGTTAGTAAGGAGGTTATGAAGTCTCTTTAAGCTGTCTTTGTATAACAGTATATGGGAAGTTATATGTGTAGTCACAATTAGTTTAATTTTGGGGACTCTAAAAGTTGATATCTCTTTAGGGTGTCTTTTCAGGTCCTTCAAACATTGAATAGGATAGTTCTCCTTATTCTATGTAAGCAAGCAATAAAGCCTAGTTATCTCCCTTTTAGAGATGGATTCCTCTTGTTGCCCTATTTGGGGGTAAACGCCATTCTTATCTCTCCTTCTGCAGCCCTTCTGTACTCATTTCCTTCCAATTTCTTATTCTATCTTCCTCTAGTCTTTCTCCTGCATCACCACAAGATTTGCCCTGTATCATCTGTGGATTGTTTCAATGAGGAAGTATTGGAATTTGTTGGGCCATCGTGGTTTGAGAACTGAATATATGACTGACATATGTTCATGGTCATTTCAAATTTTGTTCATGGGATCCAATGCTGGATTAGTTCACAGAAACTCTCCGGATCTGTTTTTAATTTTATAAAAGAACTCTAGTAATCTGAGTGCAGGTGTGATGCAGTCTCATGGTATCAAAAGTTTTTTTCATTTATGTTGCTCTTGATTTATGATTCATGTAGATAGTGGCTGTTTTCCTTTTACCTGTTGTTTGTATCCTCTAACATTATAGAGGTTTTATAGGTAATGTTGTCTCATTTATGATCATTTGCGGCTCAGACTTCCTGTTTGGATTATTCTTTTCCTTTTTTCTTTAACAAAGTGCAAACATTAAATTGCTAAGAACATCTCTTTATGAAAAACCAGTGCTGTGCAGGATGCAAAGGGTTCCTCCAAGGGTTTTCCAAAGCATGAGAGCAGACATATGTCAGAACATAAGGTATGGAAGACTGTTCTGTTTGTTATTCTATAAAGAATGAAACAATAAACTTTTACTTTGAAGTTGCCGATACGAGTAGTTAAGACAGTATGCACTTATATATTTGGATCTTTACATGAATATCCTTGGTATTTTATTGGCATAAAGATCTCTTTTAAAATGATAATTTTATTAAGAGTACATGTGGCCAGGTCTGTTGGAACAGCCTGACTGCACAGGAGTAGGAGTCATACAATCAAGATCTAATGGCTCCGATCTAAACATAGAAAACACCGAAAGCACAGAAGTAGGGCACGTACCCAATTATGAGATCAGGTTATTGGTGTCATGGCGTGTTTAACCAGTTCTGCCCATTTGAGCAGCAGCATTGCTGAAGAATGTTTCTTGTGAATGGGCACCCATCTGATCACATGGAGCACATGATCGGAGGGCACATGTCCTTTGGCACTCGATGCGCAGAGGGCACACACTACACACATCCCAAATGAGTGCCTTTTTGCGTGTTTTCATGTGTGCCTTTTGCGTGTTTTCATCTTATTTCTTCTTCTCTTCATAAAACAAATATGAATTTTTAAATCTCAATTGGGTAGCTGCTACTTTGCGAGCAGGCTGCACTGAGGCCTGGCTATCTATAAGTAGCCCTCTCTGTATTGAGATCGGAAGCCTATTACATTATGCCTGCCACTACTGTTTGTTATTTTTTCCACCATAGTTAAGCTTCATGAACCTGGGCTGGGTTAACAGCTAACCCAGGTCGTGGAGATGACAAATATGTCACGCTTAAATATCCTGTAACTTTGAGCCCGCCTGAATTTGTTTGCTTTCATCCCATGTGCAGTTGGGGGGAGGGGTTTGGCTATTATTTTAAAAGTACATTTTGCCATTTCAAAATATTCTGCACGTATTTTTCTACTTAATGATGGAATCCAACTTGAAAGATAACTGTGATACTATTTCACTATAAGGAGGATATTCATGACCTTCAATTTAACAAATGGTTTTATGTACTCTCTGGGCGATACCAGCTCATGTCATTCAACTATGATCTTGTTCAGGAGCGGGTGTTGGCAAGGGGTGGGGGAGCTTTCAATATCCTTCTATTTGGAGAAATCTTTGACTGTAGTTTCCTGTACTATATTGGTGTGGCTTGGCCTATTCTGTACATGATGGGTGTTTTTTGTGGGCAGCCTTTGTACAGCATGGCTGTTTCTTGGGGTTTGGGTATACTTCCACCGTTTACTTGTACAATTTTCTTTTTTATTTAATGAATATGTGTGATAATCTATTTTCATAGAAGAGCATTTTTTTTCGTAAATAAAGTTTTATCTGGGACATCAGTGTGAAAGCCCTTATATGCTCTATAGGTAGTAAGTACTTAAAAGATTGCCAATGCGTTTCTGCCAATTCTTATTCAGATTGTCGATTCATTAATCAATATTGTGACCACATGTAAATGCATTTTTTGAAAACAAAGTTTTGTAATTGTATGATCTGTTTGTACTACAAGTAGTTCGAGTAGTGCAATGGAGCAAGTACCTTCCACATGCATTTCAATCATAATTTTAAACTGGGCATGCTTTTAATCTGCTGTTTTTTCCATTATACTGATACTGACTAGAAGAAACTTTCTGATTAATGATGTTTAATCTAGAATATTGCAAGGTGTGCTAGGTTTAGTCCTGATGGGCGGTTTGTTGCAACTGGGAGTGCTGACACATCAATCAAACTCTTTGAGGTTATCTAATCCCTCAACACAACTCCTAATTTATGCTCAACGCTCTGTTATAAATACTTGATCTATCATGCAGGTTTCAAAAATAAAACAATTGATGCTTCCAGATGCTCGAGATGGACCTGTCCGACCTGTTATCCGAACATTTTATGATCATGTACAGGTATCTTTGGAAAATTACTTCATTAGGAATCTACTTGACATTTTTTGTTATTGACTTTTCCCAGATTACTAATTTTCTACGTTTTGGAATAGTGCTAGTTTTTTTTTTTTGAAAGTGGTTGGTACCACCAAATATATAAAAGGAAAAATAGAATTCACAAATAAGGAGGGAGAGCTCCCACAAATCTCCCAAATACAAAAGTAGGCAAACAATCCTCTGCCTCGGGAGCAAAACAAGTGAGAGAACAAGAACTACCCCCCAATGAACACGACTGCCATCAGCCTACACTGTGTACTCAGCCCTACCCCGAGGCCCACAAAACCACATTACACCCCCCAAAAACTCTCGCGAGGGCTCTAAACACTCGCCCCCTGTAAAGACATAGCCAACCCCCTCCTCCCCTACCAAAACAAAGTATTTTTCCACTGCATGGTATGCAATCTCAGCGAGATCTTGTGAGATCTCAGTCTCGGACGGTTCTCTGAGAAACTAAATGGCGAGATTCGGGCGGGGCATTTAGGTGGGAAGGTGGACGTGTATCGGGTCCGACTGAAACTCACTAGGAATCCGGAATTCTGGATCCCCCTTAAGTGTAACACCTAACCCCCCCCCCCCAATCCCAAACCCTTCACCTGCCTCCAACCCCCGATACCCCCTTCCTCTCGGGAGAGCTAGGGTTTCCGCTGGACGGACCTCGACGCGATCGCGGTCGTCGAGGAGTATTCGCCGCTGGTCATCTCCGCCATTGTGAAGGACGTCAGCCAACGACCTCGTCTTCGCCGTCGCAGCCGTCTTCGCCATCGACCATCATCAACGACCTCCGAGCCCTTCAATCTTTGCCGGTGGTTATGAGGTAGAGGTAACCTCTTGTCTCTCTATCTCTCTCCTATCCCCTCTCTCCTCTACTCTCTCTTCGGCCCCTTCTATCTCTCTCCTGTCCCGCCTTCCCTCCTTCCCACCCCCTCTTTGTTTCTCTGTCTGAGAGAGAGAGCCCAAATCCTGCTCTCTCTTTCTTCGTCTCTTTCTCTCTTTCTTCGTCTCTTTCTCTCTCTCTCATGTCCCCTCTCTCCTATACTCTCTCCGGCCCCTTCCATCTCTCCCCCGTCCCTCCTTCCCTTCCTCTCTCTCTCTCTCTTCGTCTGAGAGAGAGCCCAGATCCGACTCTCTCAATCTCTCACCCTCTCTCTTCATCTCTCTGTCTCTCTCCTGCCCCCTCTATCCTCTACTCTCTTCTCGGCCCCTTCCATCTCTCCCCCATTCCTCCTTCCTTCCCCCTCTTTCTCTCTCTGTCTGAGAGAGAGAGAGAGCCCAGATCCGTCTCTCTCTCTCTCTTGCCCCCTCTCTCTATCTCTCGGTCTCACTCCCCCACCCTCTCTCTGTCTCTCTCATGCCTCTCTCTTTCTATATCTCTCTTCTCTCTCCCCCGCCCCCTTCTATCTCTTAGACAATATGAGATTTGTTATTGATAATTTAGGGTGGAGATTGAGGCACACCGCTCTTCTTTTTATTATTGATAATTTTTTATGTATTCTTTCATTTGTGATTCATGTACCATTTTATGTATTTCTTTTTTGTGTAAGTTTTGATGTATATTGACATTAGTGCATATGAATGGATTTATTATTATTATCATTACTCTTTATTTGGTAAAATTATGTTGTCAATTAGAAAAATATGTTTGTGAAATGTTGAACACAGAATTAGTTTTAAAGAAAATTTATGTTCATTTGTTGAACATGAATGCACATTTTTTAGCTATTTAAATAGCATGTTCATTATTGATTCCGTGATTTTAATTTATCAGACGATTTGGGTTTGGATGCGGGATATTTTCTCTCTGACCTCGGTCAGTGTTAATTTACATCGACATAAAGTCCGAACACCCTTATTTAATTGCCAAAGAGAACTTATAGTCCTTTACATGGGTCAATGCTAAGGGTAAACTCAATGCTACTCCTTAGAGGGTAAACCCATTGCTTGTCCTTAAAGAATAGATAAGGAGATAAAGGTGTGGTTTGGTTAAAGACGTGTATCTACCGGCCTGAGAAGGCAAGGGTAGGCATTACATTTGAGTAGAGGCATATGGGTTGAGAGTTATGCCACAAATTAACGCCTCTCAGAGCTAAAACAAAACCCAGTGATTATAGGGGTATGTTTATAAATCCTTGAGAGTTTGGGGACACTTTGCATTCCAAGGTTGTCTCGGTAGTTTTTTGAATTTTAGGGGTATTTTGGTAATTTATGGGCTCCGGAGGTATTTTAGTAATTTTGGGTCAGGGTAGGGGCTTTGTGGAATTTCTGGACTAACTAGGGACTTTTATGCAATTTCTGAATTCCAGGGTCATTTTGCTTGAATGTTGAGGGACAATTCGATAATTTTTGGCAACACTCGGATATGGGCACAATTTGGCATTTAACCATGAGTGTAGGAACAAGTTGGGATTTAAGAAAGACACATGCACAAGTATCCCTCATAAAAGGGGCGCATTCACAATTTCACTGGAAGTCAGGATATTTCCACAATTCCTTGAAATAAACATAGGACATTTGCATATATTTAAAATTTGTACAAGGCTTTATTAGCAAATTGTGGACTTTATAGGAGTTCTCCGCTAAAATGCGAGACGTAGTCACAATTTGAGAAGTTTGTAGGGTATTTTTGTAATTACATGACATCGAGGATTTTCTTGTAATTTTGGGATGATATTTTCGTAATTTTTGATTAGTTCAGAAAATTATATATTTTTACCACCCAAAACATAGAAAATTACATAACAAGGCCTTTAGGGCATAAGTGTAAGATCCGAGATATTTATAGTCCATATCCTTGAACGGGGCTTTTACAAACGAACACAAGAACTTCTTTGCGTGCGTTGCTCACTTGCTTGAGTGTCTCCTGGATTTTCTCTGTGTGTCTCTGTTGAAGTGGGACCCATGGGGGTATTTATCAAGGATGCCAGTTTCAATTTCGGTGTCGGCCGAAATCGGTCAAAACCTGTTCAAAACATTTAAAAAATTCAGAAAAATCAGAAAAATTTGGAAAAATTAAAAATATATAAAGAATCAGAAAAAACATAAAAAATCATTGGACATGCATTTGAGTGTGAATAAATTGGATTAAGTGTTAGAAGTAGACATTGGACATGTTAAACTAATATTCGCTACATATTAAACATGGAGTAGATTTAAGCAGTGCAATAAACATTACAAACACTGACACAGTAAATGTTACAGAAATTAAATGATCCCTGCCCAAATAATGATGCACTAATCTGCATAATAGCTGGAAGAACCTTCTCCCTCATCGTCTGGCTTCTATAGTTGATTCCCATAAAAGGCTGCATATATTTGTATATTCACTGTAACCAAACAATGATGCAGCCAAATCGTGCATCTCTCTTTGGATCTCTCTTAGAGCATAAGGTTGTTGGCTTGATTGGAATCCAGAATCAGCACAAGAAGCAAAACCTTGAGCATTATAAGAGGATGCTGATCCATAACTGTTATTGGCTGGAACTGGATGAAATTGGAATCCTGGTTGGTGACCCCACTCATACATGCCTACTTCATGTTGACCACCTCCATAACTTGATGGATGTCTATATTGGTTCTGTGAATCATATTCTCCTTCACTATGACTGTATCCTCTGCTTGTGTCAGCGTAGAAGGAGGAAGTAGGTGCATACATGGCGCCACCAGTAGTAGCACCTGCAGTTGCACTGGAATCATCACTCAGTGCATCATCATCATCAGAAATCAATCGCCTTCTAGCCTTTGGCTCTGCTTTTTTTTTTTTGGTGTGACCATCTCGTTTATCTTTGAAGGCAATCCTTTTTCCCGTGACGTATCTCACATAAACTTGCTTCATCTGCTCAATTGTCGGGTCCTCTCAAGTATCAACACTAGTCCTCTCAGTCATCTCATGCACTGATGTACTTCTTCTTAAGGATGGAGGTGATTTGACCATTCTAGGAGTGACTTACGTGCTATCTGATTCTGAGTATCTAACTGGCTCAATCTCAGACTGTTGCTCAGTGTCGTCAACAAACAAAGGCTTTTCCTCTGTGGTGCTCATGAGTCACTCTTGGCCTCTTTGTTGATCCTCTGAATTCTGGATCCTTTAGCTCATCTCCATCCAATATACCCTCTACCCATGTTCTGTCATCAGGATCAAAAACGGGCTCATTAACCTGCACTTGTACCTCAGCCCAAGATTGCAAGGGATTGTCATCATCAAATAATGCGTCCACATCAATTTGGCCAGTTGTATCGTCTGCGACGCGTTTGTCCTTTAACTGTTGTTTCAACTTCATGTTCTTTATTCTCAACCTCATGTTGTAGTGGTAGTAAACCAATTTTTTTAGCCTTTCAACCTTTAGCCGATTGCGAACCTTTGAGTGTATAAGGTTGAACGTGCTCCAATTTCTTTCACATTGACTTACTGATGTTGTTTGGGTTGATGATGCACATCATAATACTGTGGACTTGAAGCATCAAATAATTTCTATGGAATCATTGATCGAGAACAAGTTGACTTTGTTAGAGAGGAAAATTGACATAATATAGGCCAAGATGGACATGACAACCACTACTACTGGTAGAGGGAATGACTTACGATTGAAATCGGGATTCAAAAAGATAGTATCGTACTTAATAGGCCTGGGCATATTGTACTATGTCTTTCACTACATATGGTGAATGGAGCTATAACAAGTGAATTAAAGGTGTCTGTTTGTAATGGGTGAGGGGATTAGGAGGGGACTATGTGTCACTGTTCGTTGTTTACATTAGTGGCTTCTACTTATTGGCTGGCATGTGGTTGCATGTAAATGTCTTGCTGTCAAAACAGTTGGTTGGACTGGACATTTAGTGTACTCCCATTACATGAAGAATATTTATTGATCGTGATTAGATGCCTTTTACTACTATGATTATGCCATTGGAAGGATTGCTAAATCTGTTTTAATTTGATGATGTCTTAATTTGTTACCTAAAATTCATAATTGTGGAAGAGAATGGGTCTAATTTTTCTACATGGATGCTTACGAGAAAAATTTGACATTGGATTTCCTATGTAACAGTTGACTTTCCTTGTTCTTACCCAAGCTTCACCGGAATCTACCTTGCATTTTCGTTGCGGTGAGAAGAATATTGGAGAGAAATTCTACTTTGTTATGAGATAAGTAGCTAAACATGATGGAAAACCTACGCCAATCACTGTAGATGGACTGAAACTGGCCTAGCTAGTGGTAAGTTCCTATTCGGCGTGTAGCTAAACAACAACCAAATCAGATCATCGTCGTTCTGATTCTTTCACAACACATGTTTAGTTACTGCAAGTTCAGACAGACAAAGATGGTTATCGATGATGGCAGAGGATTTCTGGAAAGGTGGGCAACTAGGCCATGTCATCTTCAAGAAAAGAATTTGCCATTGACATCCTCATGCTTTTTCATCCTCTTAACGATCAGAAATCTGTGTACAACTAAATACTTGTATAGCTGACAACAAATGAGTCCTGCCATGCACACAGTCCCAACAATTAATTTTCTCCCATATAGTAGTAAACAGACAACAATAGGGCATCCATCAAGAGACAGTAATATAGGGAGCAAAATTATAAGCTTTAGGCATTTCACATCAAAATTACAAGTTGGAGTTAAAAAATCACAAGCTTCATATGTGATTGAACATGGGACATATGTGAACACAATGCTTTAGGCATTTTACGACAAATAGTCACATTTCACAGCAAAGTCACACTTAACTAAAACAAAAAAAAGTGCCAACTTCAACATTAAAGTCACAGGACACACGTTTTAAAGTTATAAAAGAACACAAGTTTTTTGAAGACAATTAAAATTCTAAAGACGATCACAAAAGGACACAAGTTTTTAAAGTGACTGTCACCATTGGCCACTATTTTGAAGACAAAGTTCTGATCACACAACCCTACATATTTTTGAACCTAGAATTCACCATTCGGCCGCGACCCCTAACTGGAGCTTTAGGAGTCATGCTTTGCCCTAGAATTGAACTTGAGGAAGATGCCTGGAGGGAATTGCACTGGAGCCACCTACAACACTGGAAGACATTTGAATGGTTGACTGGAGGCCTTCTTCTGCAACACTAGTTCTGGCATAGGACTGATCAACCTACACTGCACCAATGTCCACGGCTACAATGCTAGTCCTCCCTTCCACATTAGCTTGCCTTGTCATGCTCCCTTGTGAACACAATGCATAAACATAAGGATTACAATTTATAGTAATAAGGAATTTAAATGGATCATTTACATTGATGAAATGGTCATGTAAATAGACTACCTGACCCTATGTTTGCATTGATGCTTGGTCAGGACCCCTTTGCTTTCTAGGTCTACCAAGAGGCCTCCTGCATGACATAAATATGTATGAGTGCTAATTAAATTACTTTCATATACATAGGTATGCCATATATTGTCACCTTACTTGTGGAGTAGTAGTTTGACCCAATGTTGAGATTGGATTCTTACATGTCTTTACATGATGTCTAAATTGACCACACCTTTTGCACTTATGAGCCTTTGTAATTTTTTTGACTTCATCTATGTCTCAGATTCTCTTCTTTTTAGGTCTACTGGTGGCCTTCTCACAATGGGGGGGAGAACTTTTATTCCAAGCTTAATCCATTGTGTCTTGTCAGGCATAGGGCTGATGCCCAAACCATAGGTGGCTTTGTAAGCTGCCACTGTGTAACAACTGTCAATGTAATCCTCCCATTTAATACCCCTTCTACTTGCTAAGAAGGAACATGCATGTGAGCATGGGAGGCCTATTTTCTGCCATGCCATATAGGTACAAGTTTTCTGGTTCAAGTCTACAACTTCCCTCTCTTCTGGACCTATCACCTGAGCAGTCTCATTAAATCATTTCTCTACTAAATATCCCCCCAATTTTCTTGTCATGATAGATATGTACTTCCTGGCCCTTGACACCAAGACATCAATCTATTTTTCAGCCCTTGACCTCCTAATGTGCATGGTCTTCATCATTTTTGAACGAATTACATCTATACAGTCCAATATAGGTCTCCAACGTGCATCTAAGATGTAGGCATTGAATGATTCACTTAAATTATTTGT
Source organism: Amorphophallus konjac (assembly GCA_022559845.1). Taxonomy (NCBI): domain Eukaryota; kingdom Viridiplantae; phylum Streptophyta; class Magnoliopsida; order Alismatales; family Araceae; genus Amorphophallus; species Amorphophallus konjac. The sequence goes on from CM040122.1 coordinate 362,669,040, forward strand.
TATATGATGGCATTTAGCACGTGGATGGAACTGTGACCTACTCCATATAACCCCCCTCATGGTCGGTGATGTCAAATAGGCATGTGTCTCTAGAGAATTTTCTTTGATTTGCATCATCCAGTCCAAGAAATCAACTTCAGTATATGATCTTGCATCATTCCACAAGAGTCTCTTCATGAATTCACCTGGAAATGACTTCTTGAAGTTCTTATACAAATGTCTAAGGCATACCCTATGCTCAACACTTGGGAAAACAAGTGGGAGGCCTTATTCTAACCTTTTGTCTGTCAGACATGAAAGATAAATCACTAGGCTAACCAATGACTTGTTTCAGGGCATCCTGAAACCTAGTCCAGCTATCTGCATTTTCTCCTTCCACAATTGCTATGGCTAGTGGAAAAATCCCATTGTTCCCATCAAACGAGGTGGCAGCTAGTAATGTACCTCTAAAGATTACCTTTCAAGTGGCATCCATCCAAGCCAATTAGGTGCCTGCATCCCAACTTAAAACCCTCAATACAAGCCTTTAAACGTACAAACATCCTGAAAAATCTGTCATCTACATTTGTCTGATATTTGACTACAGTCTCAGGATTCTTTTACGACTAGTTCATGCTATAGGTCAGGTACTCTGCCATACATTGCTTTCCAAGAACCATGAATTTGCTTCAATGTCATTTGCTAGCCTCTATAAATCCGGTGGTAAGGAATGTCCACATGGTATTGAGCAATCAACCTTGTTGAAATTTCTTTCACTGTAACATCTCCTTCGGTCCTAAGCCACCCAATGCATGTACTTGCAACCCAATTCTGAGTGGCCATATGATTCCCTATCTTATTTGCCCCCGTGCAAGTGTCCTGAAGTTGAAGCTTCTTTATCTGAAATGTATGGCCATCAGGTAAACGAGAAGCATGCATTCTCCACTTGCATCTCTTCTCAGCACAGACTACTGTGACCCTAGTTGGTTCAGATTTTTTGTAGTTGACTGCAAATTCATTTTTGACTACAGGCTGGGCAAGTGCTAGTCTGAATGAATTAACATTGTCAAATCTACTTCCTAAAGATATATCTGGATCATGAATGTTTCGCACAATAGAGGTACCCTCATTGTCCCCTTCATCCACCTCCATATCACACTCAGAGTCTGAGGAAAAGCAACTGTCACGACTGTCATCGGTATAAACCTCATCATCAGATATATCACCCTCCCTAAATAGTCTCTGCCTCATTATTGCCTGGAGGCTCAACCTCAACAAACTCACTGCCATCTCCTAATGGATTCCAATCTGGATCATCTTCTGAAGGCATTACATTTTTTGCCTTGGAATTTCTTCTAGTAATTGATGCTACCGTCTTCATATGTGGATTAGAAGAGGTTAAAGGCATTCCAATATATTGTGTGGCAACATATAGCACAATGCACAAATCATGGCTAAATTTATCAAAAAGGGAGATCACATCCTGATCTGAAGTAATTCTCACATATTTCTTGGGCCTCATATTTGGTACTAAAGCGTAGAAATCAATCGTCTGGTCATGTCCCCATTTGGTGACTTGGGAAGCTAACACTCTCAGCTCCCTCAAATGAGCATAATCTCTTTCAATTGAGTAGGTTTTCTGTCTAAAACCTATGGGGATCATTCTTCCTTGTTCCTTAGTAGTCTTAAAATCGTGAAGGGTTTGTGAAAGGGAGAAACCGCAATGGGGCGGTTGTCGTAAAGTTTAGGGGTAGATTAGTAATTCGCCTTTCTAACCCGTGTAACTCGAGTCAACCTCATGGGAGTGACGGTAGGGGTATAACCGCAATCATTAAAGATATTTGGAGGATATTGTTGACAATATGCTTATATGAAGGGTATATTTGGCATAACCGATATTTATGAGGGTATTTATGTAAAAAAAGTGTTAGCTTTCCAAGTCACCAAACGGGGACATAACCAGACGATTGATTTTTACGCTTTAGTACCAAATATGAGGCCCAAGAATTATGTGAGAATTACTTCAGATCAGGATGTGATGTCTCTTTTTGATAAATGTAGCCATGATTTGTGCATTGTGTTAAATGTTGCCACACAATATATTGGAGTGCTTTAACCTCTTCTAATCCACATATGAAGACGGTAGCATCAATTACTAGAAGAAAGTCCAAGGCAAAAAATGTAATGCCTTCAGAAGATGATCTAGACTAGAATCTATTAGGAGATGACAGTGAGTTTGTTGAGGTTGAGCCTCCAGGTAATAATGAGGCAAAGACTATTTAAGGAGAGTGATATATCTGATGATGAGATTTATACTGATGACAGTTGATTTTCCTCAGACTCTTCAGTATGATATGGAGGTGGATGAAGGGGACAATGAGGGTACCTCTATTGTGCGAAACATTCATGATCCGGATATGTCTTTAGGAAGTAGATTTGACAATGTTAATGCATTCAGATTAGCACTTGCCCAGCATGCAGTCAAAAATGAATTTGCAGTCAACTACAAAAAATCTGAACCAACTAGGGTCACAGTAGTCTGTGCTGAGAAGAGATGCAAGTGGAGAATGCATGCTTTTCGTTTACCTGATGGCCATACATTTCAGATAAAGAAGCTTCAACTTCAGGACACTTGCACGGGGGCAAATAAGGTAGGGAATCATATGGCCACTCAGAAGTGGGTTGCAAGTACATGCATTGGGTGGCTTAGGACTGAAGGAGATGTTACAGTGAAAGAAATTTCAACAAGGTTGATTGCTCAATACCATGTGGACATTCCTTACCACCGGATTTATAGAGGCTAGCAAATGACATTGGCGCAAATTCATGGTTCTTGGAAAGCAATGTATGGCAGAGTACCTGACCTATAGCATGAACTAGTCGTAAAAGAATCCTGAGACTGTAGTCAAATATCAGACAAATGTAGATGACAGATTTTTCAGATGTTTGTACGTTTAAAGGCTTGTATTGAGGGTTTTAAGTTGGGATGCAGACACCTAATTGGCTTGGATGGATGTCACTTGAAAGGTAATCTTTAGAGGTACATTACTAGCTGCCACCTCGTTTGATGGGAACAATGGGATTTTTCCACTAGCCATAGCAATTTTGGAAGGAGAAAATGCAGATAGCTGGACTAGGTTTCTGGATGCCCTGAAGTAAGTCATTGGTTATCCTAGTGATTTATCTTTCATGTCTGACAGACAAAAGGTTAGAATAAGGCCTCCCACTTGTTTTCCCAAGTGTTGAGCATAGGGTATGCCTTAGACATTTGTATAAGAACTTCAAGAAGTCATTTCCAGGTGAATTCATGAAGAGACTCTTGTGGAATGATGCAAGATCATATACTGAAGTTGATTTCTTGGACTGGATGATGCAAATCAAAGAAAATTCTCTAGAGACACATGCCTATTTGACATCACCGGTCATGAGGGGGGTTGTATGGAGTAGGTCACAGTTCCATCCACGTGCTAAATGTCATCATATAACAAATAATTTAAGTGAATCATTCAATGCCTACATCTCAGATGCACGTTGGAGACCTATATTGGACTGTATAGATGTAATTCGTTCAAAAATGATGAAGACCATACACATTAGGAGGTCAAGGGCTGAAAAATAGATTGATGTCTTGGTGTCAAGGGCCAGGAAGTACATATCTATCATGACAAGAAAATTGGGGGGATATTTAGTAGAGAAATGATTTAATGAGACTGCTCAGGTGATAGGTCCAGAAGAGAGGGAAGTTGTAGACTTGAACTAGAAAACTTGTACCTGTGGCTTGGCAGAAAACAAGCCTCCCATGCTCACATGTATGTGCATTCTTAGCAAGCAAAAGGGGTATTAAATAGGAGGATTACATTGACAGTTGTTACACAGTGACGGCTTACAAAGCCACCTATGGTTTGGGCATCAGCCCTATGACTGACAAGACACAATGGATTAAACTTGGAATAAAAGTTCTCCCCCCCACTGTGAGAAGGCCACCAGGTAGACCTAAAAAGAAGAGAATCTGAGACATAGATGAAGTCAAAAAAATTACAAAGGCTCGTAAGTGCAAAAGGTGTGGTCAATTTGGACATCATGTAAAGACATGTAAGAATCCAATCTCAACATTGGGTCAAAGTACTACTCCACAAGTAAGGTAACAATATATGGCACACCTATGTATATAAAAGTAATTTAATTAGCACTCATACATATTTATGTCATGCAGGCGGCCTCCTGGTAGGCCTAGAAAGCAAAGGGGTCCTGACCAAGTATCAATGCAAACATGGGGTAGGTAGTCTATTTACATGACCATTTCATCAATGTGAATGATCCATTTAAATTCCTTATTGCTATAAACTGTAATCCGTACATTGTGTTCACAGGAGAGCATGACAGGGCAAGCTAATGTGGAAGGGAGGACTAGTGTTGTAGCCGTGGACATTGGTGCAGTGTACGTTGATCAGTCCTATGCCAGGACTAGTGTTGCAGAAGAAGGCCTCAAGTCAACCATTCAAATGTCTTCCAGTGTTGTAGGTGGCTCCAGTGCAATTCCCTCCCAGACATCTTCCTCAAGTTCAATTCTAGGGCAAAGCATGACTCCTAAAGCTCCAGTTAGGGGTCGCGGCCGAATGGTGAATTCTAGGTTCAGAAATATGTAGGGTTGTGTGATCAGAACTTTGTCTTCCAAATAGTGGCCAATGGTGACAGTCACTTTAAAAACTTGTGTCCTTTTGTGATTGTCTTTAGAAATTTAATTGTCTTCAAAAAACTTGTGTTCTTTTATAACTTTAAAACTTGTGTCCTGTGACTTTAATGTTGAAATTGACACTTTTTTTGTTTTAGTTAAGTGTGACTTTGCTGTGAAATGTGACTATTTGCCGTAAAATGCCTAAAGCATTGTGTTCACATATGTCCCATGTTCAATCACATATGAAGCTTGTGATGTTTTAACTCCAACTTGTAATTTTGATGTGAAATGCCTAAAGCTTATAATTTTGCTCCCTATATTACTGTCTCTTGCTGGATGCCCTGTTGTTGTCTGTGTACTACTCTATGGGAGAAAATTAATTGTTGGGACTGCGTGCATGACAGGACTCATTTGTTGTCAGCTATACAAGTGTTTAGTTGTACACAGATTTTTGATTGTCAAGAGGATGACAAAGCACGAGGATGTCAATGGCAGATTCTTTTCTCGAAGATGACATGGCCTGGTTGCCCACCTTTCCAGAAATCCTCTGCCAACATCAATAACCATCTTTGTCTATCTGAACTTGCAGTAACTAAACATGTGCTGTGAAAGAATCAGAACGGCGAGGATCTGATTTGGTTGCTGTTTAGCTACACGTCGAATAGGAACTTACCACTAGCTAGGCCAGCTTCAGTCTATCTACAGTGATTGGCGTGGGTTTTTCATCTTGTTTAGCTACTTATCTCATAATAAAGTAGAATTTCTCTCCAATATTCTTCTCACCGCAACCGAAATGCAAGGTAGATTCTGGTGAAGCTTGGGTAAGAACAACGAAAGTCAACTGTTACAGAGGAAATCCAATGTCAAATTTTACCTGTAAGCATCCATGGAGTAAAATTAGACCCATTCTCTTCCACAATTGTGAATTTTAGGTAACAAATTAAGACATCAACAAATTAAAACAGATTTAGCAATCCTTCCAATGGCATAATCATAGGTAGTAAAAGGCATCTAATCACGATCATTGAACATTCTTCATGTAATGGGATTATACTAAATATCCAGTCCAACCAACTGTTTTGACAGCAAGACATTTACATGCAACCACCTGCTAGCCAATAAGTAGAAGCCACTAATGTAAACAACAAACAGTGACACATTGCCCCCTCCTAATCCCCTCACCCATTACAAACATGCACCTTTAATTCACTTGTTATAGCTCCATTCACCATATGTAGTGAAAGACATAGTACAGTATCCCCAGGCCTCTTAAGTACGATACTATCTTTTTGAATCCCGGTTTCAATCGTAAGTCATTCCCTCTACCAGTAGTAGTAGTTGTCATGTCCATCTTGGCCTATATTATGTCAATTTTCGTCTCTAACAAAGTCAACTTGTTCTCGATCAATGATTCCATAGAAAATATTTGATGTTTCAAGTCCACAGTATTATGATGTGCATCATCAACCCAAACAAAAAAGCCACAAGAAATTTTTTGTCCCCTTCCTACAGCTCCTCCTCCCATAGAGCCGATATTAGAAACCTCTGGGGCGACAAAGACTTATGCTATAGAGGTGCCAGCTCAGGAGAAAGAGGTGTCTCCCTCTGAGACGCCTGCTCATGTAGGGTCCCCCCTTCCTGCTACTCCTGAGGAGGGAGACGTCCCAGAGACATGTATTTGCCCATTTTATTATGCTCCATCCTATCATTTTTTCACAAATGAGTTGTTCTAAGTTGCATAGATTTATTCCATTTGTAGGGAGCATTATTATGGATGCCTAGCGTGCGGGTTTAAGGTCAGCCCCCGCCGGTGTTCCTCCTTCTGACTCTCAAAAAGAGACTCCTTCTGAATTTGAACCTGGGCAGAGTACTATTTTAGGTAAAAGTCTTGCAGCTTGTGCACCAAATTCTGCACATATAGATTTTTGTATTTTCTCCTTTTTGAAAGGGGACTCATCATTTCCTGTCCCCCCCCCTTTTTTGGATACAGCTTCAGTTGATGAGACTTCAGAGGCACGTCGGGGCTTTCCTGCCCTTGAGGTTGAGTGGCCTGACATTCCACAACCCGGCATACCGTTGGCACTTGGCAGATGCGGACATGGCTGCCCGGCTCATCTAGAACCTTCATTCATTGCTTCAGGTGGATCCTCTTCTTTCTGTTGAGGCCATGAGGAGCAATCTTGAAGGTTATACCAGGGGTTACCATGGACTTGGTCTCCCCAAAGAGACTTGGATGTCAACGCTTGCAGCCCTGTGGGACAAATTTGCACACATCTATGCTGTCCAAGAATGGAGGACAAAGACCATGGTGATGATTTAGCAGGAGGAAGAGGAGCTCTCCAGATTGCAGGCGGCTCAAGCAGAGGGACATGCCTAAGCTGAAGCCACTCGAGATCTTGGCAAAAAGGCCTCCCTCAAAGCAGAGGAGCTACAGAGGGAGGTGTAGGCTCTTCTATGATAGGCGCAAGAAGTCGAAGAGGAAAAATGCCGGGTACAACGTTATCGGAGTTGCCAGATAACCATATTTGACGTGGTTGGCGACAACAATCAGTCCGTATGTGACTGCCGCCATTGGAGTATTTGCTAGAGAAGATTACTTTCTGGAGTTGAAGCCGAAGTCCTTCCCATCTCCCTCCCCTATTGAAAGGGAACAAAAGGGTAATTATGACCTTCGTAAAGACATAAAATCTTTGGCAGAAAAATGAATGACAGGAAAAGTCCTACCGGACGTGCCAGTCTGTTTTAACGCGCACACGGCTTTTAAATCTTATTGTATCCATTTTGTTGGGTAAATATGCATATATTCGGCTAATTGATTAGCATGCATATTATAATTTTTGCGCTTGTGATTTATTAAACGATTTCGGGTTCGTGTATTGGACTTTTCCCCCACAAACCGGAGTCGATGTTAATTTACATCGGAATGATTCCGAACACCTTTGATTATCTGCCAAAAATTCCTTTTACCCTATGATATCGGCTGTGATAATGAGGGTTTATCCTGGGAGAGACTCCCATGCCTTAGGGCGGGGGCATATTTGTAATTTTCCCTTAAGCAAGGGTTTATTTGTAATTTTCCCTTAAATCAGGGCCAATTTGTAATTTTCCCTTAAGGGTTAGTTTGTAATTTTTCACAAATTGGAGGTTCATATTGAGGGAAATAAGTCTTTCATGGAATCCCTGAAGCTTTGTATGGTCTTCTAGGGCATTCACGTAATTTTGTAGACTTCGAGGGTATAATTGCAAATTTTGAGTTTTGTAAGCTCAGTCATGATTTTTCATCAACTTTAGACATATCTGAAGAGACTCGAACCTTTCTTAAGGAATTTCTGAATTTTGGAATTTTTGCATAATTTCTTGAGGACATTCTTGCAATTCCGCAAAGTGTGAGGGTAAGACCGTAATTTTACAAATGTTGTGATTTTTCCCATGATTTTGAGAACAATTCCTCAGAACTTTGGCATCCATAGGATCAATATAATTTTTCCATGACTTTGATCCATTTAAAATCAAGATACAACTTCATTTTCTCACATGAGGGTATTTTTGTGAAGTACTCTTTTAAGTTGAGTATTTTTTTTTGTACAAGGGTTTTAAACATAAAGAACTGCTTCAAGGGAGGCGTCACCTGCTGCTCTTCTGCTCCAAGGCCGCTCCAAGCTTGAGGGAAGTCTTGCCAAGTCTTCAAGTGCTTGAAGCCTCAGATCTTTCTTTCGAAGTCCCTTTCTCCTTGGTCTTGGCCTCCTATTTGTAGGAGGTGGAGGAGGAAATGTGGGAGTAGCACCTCCAGGTATGCTCTTGTGTCTCTGTCTTCCCTTTTCTTTCTTTTTTTGTTTTATGGAGGGAGAAAACAGCAAGAGGGGGCGGAGGGGGGCTCCAACGGGTTTTGCAGACCCGGGGGCCTCCTCCCTGTTCGCTGCCTTTTTTTTTTCTTTTTTTGCTTTCTCGCACAGCAGAGAGAGAGGAGGGAGGCCAAGTGGGCCCCTCCTTGGGCTGCACAGGGCTCGGGGGTGGGCACCTCCAGGTTGCAAAACCTGGAGGGGGCCTCCCCGGGTCTTTTTTGCACTGCCCAAGAGAGGAAAAAGTGAGAGGGGGCAGTCCCCCCTGGTCTTCAAGTTAAAAAGGTATAACCCCCCCTCTTTTTGACTATCCTTCTCCATATTTTTTTTAAGGTTTCTACTATCCTCTGCAAGGCGACGGCACGTGGTGGCTTCCTTTGATTTTTCTTGATTTCTTCGGACGTCGTACTGCTGTCCTTGGTTTCGGAGTGGAGAAATAACTCCGTGACACATTGGAAACGCTTCTCGGACGCCGGGGACCGCCGTTGTTTGACTTCTTGCTGCGTGGGTATATGATTTTAACATCGCCCACCAGGTGTTTGACGAAATTACTATGTTAAAACACATGATTTATTGTGTAAAAACCCCGCCTGACGGGATGCCGAGGCGTCTAAACATAATTCACCTCCCATGGCTACGGTTTTATACCGTTTTGCGCCGTCATTTAGTAGACTTAATTTGTCTAGTTTTCTTGTTATGAAATTAATCAGAAAATTATGTGATGAACATTGTGGGGTTCAACAGTCCTTTACAACATGGGTCTGATGCTAAGGGTAAACTCACTACTGCTCCTTAGAGGTTAAACTCACTGCTTCTCCTTAAAGAATAGCTAAGGAGATAAAGGTGTAGTTTGGTTAAAGACATGTGCACCTACAGACCTGGGAAGGTAGGGGTAGGCATTACATTTGAGTATAGGCATATGGGTTGAGGGTTATGCCACAAATTAACGCCTCTTAGAGGTTAAGCAAAACCCAGTGGTTATAGGGGTATGTTTATAAATCCTCGAGAGTTTGGGGACGCTTTGCATTCCAAGGGGTCTCCCGGTAGTTTTTGAATTTCTGGGGTATTTTGATAATTTATGGGTTTTAGGGGTGTTTTAGTAATTTTGGGTAGGGCAGGGGCTTTGTGGAATTTTTGGACTGAGCAGGGACTTTTATGTAATTTCTGAACTCCAAGGTCATTTTGTTGGAATGTGCAAAGACAATTTGATAATTTTTGACAACATTCAGATATGGGCGCAATTTGACATTAACCATGAGTGTAGGAACAAGTTGAGGCTTAAGAAAGGCACATGCACAAGTATCCCTCATAAAAGGGGCGCATTCACAATTTCATTTGAAGTCACGGTATTTTCGCAGTTCCTTGAAATAGGCTAAGTACATTTGCATATATTCAAAATTTGTACAAGGCTTTGTTAGCAAATTGTGGACTCTACAGGACTTCTCCGCAAAAATGCGGGATGTGGTCACAATTTTAGAAGTTTGCAAGGTATTTCTACAAGTATAGGATATCGAGGATTTTTTGTAATTTTGCGAGGGTAGTTTTGTAATTTCTGATTAGTTCAGAAAATTACATACTTCTACTGCCCAAAACACAGAGAAAATTATATATTAAGATCTCTAGGGGTATAAGTATAAGACCCGGGATATTTATAGTCCATACCCTTGAATGGCCCTTTACAAACGAACACAAGAACTCCTTAGCGCTCCTTGCTCAAGTGTCTCCTAGATTTTCTCCGTGTGTCTTTGTTGATGTGAGACCTATGGGGGTATTTATAGAGTTTAGGGGGTCACTTGGACCCGGTTAAGTCCTTTGGATGCTTACTCGGGGTCAAATGGCTTGCTAGATAGGCAAATGACTCTAGATAAGCATTTTTAAGGAGTTAACCGGGGTCAAATGACTCTAGAAAAATGGGGATCGACCCCGATAGGGCTTAACTAGGGTCAATTGACCCCAAATACATGGGGATTGACCCCGGTTAACTCTTCGGTGAAAGGGTAATCGACCTCGATTAACTTCCTTGGAGTTAACCGGGTGAGAGGGCACCAGTCAACTGCTATCAAGCCTAGGGCTTGACCAGGGTTGACCGACCATTTGTTCTGGGCGGTCGACCCCAGGCGACCCTGGGGAGGCTTACCGAGGGTCAAATGAGCCCTGGGTGGTCTCAATTGACCCCGGGTAAGGCCCCCAAGGGGCCTACCCGGGTCCGGCTGGGTGCGAATGTGAGAGAGAGGGGGCGACCCCCCTATAAAACTCTGATTTTGCCTTTTTTGTTTGGATATTTTCTGCTTGGACACGTGGAGAGGAAACACTCCTTTGTTCGTTTGTTTGGCCTTCTCCACGCCGTTCGTCGAGGGGGGAAGTTTGCATCCCGCCGGGGCCATCTCGTACACTCGTGTCGGATTTTCCGCAGGTGTGTAGAAGATCCTCCGTGGTTACTTCTTTGCTGCGATGTTTTTTCTTTCACCTCGGATATCCGACGGGAAACCCCGAGATTCTGGAATTTATCCGGGGCCAGCACGACGCTCGGTTTTGTGCCTTTTTATGGGTCGTCGTTGAGTTGAATTTCATTGACTTGCCTCGATTGTCTCGAGAACATGATTTGTTTTTGATCGGGGATTCCCGGGACTTGAAGGTAACTCCTTGGGGCGATGGTATTGGTTTTGTGCCGTATTCCGACCGTCGCCGAGCCACCTTAATTTAACTTATCTTGATTAATTCGAGAAAAATTATCTCGATTAATTTGGGAAAAATAACGGGCTCATCGTGAAATTGAGTGGTTAGTATAAAAAAATTAATATTTTTTTATAAATAGGCTATATATATGAAAAAAATATTTCAAAATCACCGAACCCTATCTCCTCAGATTTTCTCGAGATCTCTCCGAGATCTCTTCTCTCCGACCCTCTCGAGACGAAGCCAAGATTTGATATGACAAAACCTTGCTCCACTGCTACGTACAATCCTCTACCCTTACTTGCACAACTCATGTCATGGTCTGCCTTTTGTTTCCTAAATTCTTTTTCATGTTGGTTACAGAGAAGCAGATTTCTTCCCTTTGTCAAAAATCATGTGCTGATCTCACAGTCACAGCACCCACCATATCAAACTCCTTTCATGTACTTCTCTTTTAAGTCATAAGGAGTATCAATATTTATGATGATTTAAAACTAAGAGGAGGATTATGTTTTCTTGACCTTTTAGTTGCAGAATCTGCCTTCTTTTTGTTTTTTGAAAGTGGGTGATCCCACTATTGTATTAAATGAAAGAGGGATGTGCAAGTATAGTCATAAAGTTCCCAAAAAATCCCTGTACATGCAAGGACCACACCAAGCCAGTGTGGGCCACTCTAACCCCCCAACAAAACAAAAAGTTAAGAGTTTTGGGAGTTCACATTACAAAGGAGTTCCACCCACTCTCTCACTCTATCACAAATAAACAAAACCACTATCTTCCTTGCAGAATCTGCCTTCTCGAAGGCCTTACTCTAATATTTTATCAGGTTTACATAACTGCTCAATTTTTTCTCTCTCTTGCTGTCTTGCTGCCAGTATAGTAATAGATGGTGTTCATAATGGATGGCACTTCTGCCAATTTCCATTGGGCCCCATGGCAATGCACACTGTACTTGCATTCATAAAGGGTAGCATCTGGGTTATGCTTGGTACAGTGTGCCTTATGGTTTTGGAACTCATGAAGTGGGATACATTTTTCAGAAATTCTAGGGACTCTTCACTCTTCTCAGTGGCTTCCCTTCTCTTCTGCATTTGCCCAACTGGCGTAATGTTAGTTTCTTCGTAAGAAAACTCTTCCAATGTACAAAATCACTTCCCTAGAAAAGACAAACCCCATATATGAAAAAACCCACCAAGATAGTGTGGACTTGCGTTGGGCAAAGAAGACTCAACATAGAGGAAAGCTAACAATTCTGTCCATGTAAACCAGCAGCCCACTCCTTTACGTTGGTTACAGCATGGGGACCGGAATACTAGATTTTTTCACAATTACACAAAGGTCAGAAGGCAAAAAGCTTTTATTCATAAACTTCAGATCAATGGAGCTTGGGTAGATGATCAGGCTGTTTTATTGGATGGAGCTGTGGATCATTTTAAGTCTCTTTTCTCTTCTGAGGAACATTACAGAAATGAGGAGCTTCTGGATTGTATCCCTAAATTGGTGACAGAAGAACAGAATAACATATTATGCTCCATCCCTTCAAATGAGGAGATCAAGAGCATTGTCTTTTCTGCATCTAGCAATAGTTCTCCGGGACCTGATGGGTTTTCTGGATCCTTCTTTTCTTCTTGTTGGGATATTGTGGGCAATGATGTGGTTGCTGCTGTTCAAAGTTTCTATCAGGGATGGGGCCTTCCTAAGGGTGTTACTTCTTCCATCCTCTGCTTGATTCCTAAAGTGCAGAATCCCTCTTCTTTTGCTGACTTTAGGCCCATTAGTCTCTGCAATTTTATATATAAGGTGGTTTCCAAAGTCATAAGCAACCGGATGAGAAGTATTTTATCTGTGATTATATCTGAAAATCAGAGTGGCTTCGTTCAAGGTAGAAGTATTACAGAAAATTTTTTGCTGGCTAAGGAGCTTTTTATGGAACTTGATAGACCGGTGAGAGGCCATAACATTCTTGTTAAGCTTGATATGGCTAAAGCTTATGATCGGATAGAGTGGGATTTCATTCTTCAGGTGTTGGAAAAGTTTGGCTTCTCCCATAGATTTAATTCTCTCATTGCCCAACTTTTGATGAATTGTTGGTTTTCCATAGCATTGAATGGTCATTTACATGGGTATTTCAAGTCCACTAGGGGGGTGAGACAGGGTGACCCCCTTGCTCCTGCACTCTTTATTATTGCGGAGGAGGTTTTGAGTAGGGGACTACTTCAACTTTTTTCCTCTGGTAAGTGCCAATATTTCCATGCCTCCCGTAATACCATTCCAGTTTCTCATATCCTATTTGCGGATGATACAATTATTTTTATGAATGGGGGCATTTCTTCAGTCAAAACTTTACTTGATTTTCTCAAGAAGTATGAGAATTGTTCAGGGCAGAGGATAAATTCCAGCAAGAGCTCCTTTTGTACATCCAAACACATGCATCATCAGGCTATCGAGAGAATTCATAACCTCACTGGCTTTCTTCATAAATCTGACAGTATTGTCTATCTAGGCATTCCTCTTTTTAAAGGCAGAAGCAAAGTTCCCCATTTCAAGTTTCTCTTGGACAAAATTAATGCCAAACTGATGGGATGGCAAAGCAAATTTTTATCACAGGCAGGGAGACTTTCTTTGATAAAATCTGTGCTTTCTGCCATTCCAATTTATACTGTTAGTTCCACATCTATCCCATACAGTATCAGTAAGCAAGTTGGATGCATTTGTGCCAATTTTTTTTGGCAAGGCTTAGATCCTGTACACAGAAGACATTGGGTGAAATGGGACACAATCTGCTGTCCACAAGCCATTGGGGGCCTCGGAGTTCGAAATATTCGGGACATACAAATGTGTTCTTTTGTCAAACAGCTATGGTCTGCTCTCCATGTTAATTCTCTATGGGCCAATTATATCAGAAAGAAGTATATTAAGGAGCAGCATATTTTAGAATGCAAAGTCCCATTTCCTGCTGGCATCAAATACAGGGATTTCAACAAAGCTAAGTCCATCCTGATGGCTGGCAAGAAGATGATTGTTTTCAATGGGAAGTCCACTAATTTCCTCAGAGATAATTGGTTCAAAGGAAAGTCTTTTTCTGATTCTCTCAGCGATAATATGGATTGTCAGGTGCATTGTTCTGTTCAGGAAGCATTGGCCAATCACCTCCATCCTGTTTGGAATTACATTACAAATGGTGATCTGAAAACTGAAATTCAGGAATTTGGTACTCAAGATGGGGATGACATTCCCATATGGTCTTTCTCCTATTCGGGTAGTTTTGATTTTAAATCTACATACAGATACATTAAAGAGCAGCAATCGGACCTTTATAAAGTTAAACTTTGGAACTCCAAATTTCCACCTAGAGCAGCTTTATTCTATTGGAAAATGTTGAACCATGCTGTCCCTGTGGATGGCAGAATTCAACAGAAGGGCATACAACTTGCATCTTGTTGCAGCTGCTGCTTAAATTCTCATCATATTGAAGATTGGGACCATTTATTCATCTATAGTGAGCTTGCGAGCTTTTTATGGAACAAATTTAGTCCCCTTCTGGAAGAATCTCATTTGTTGATTGCTTCCATTAGGACACGGCTGTTATTGATTTTAAAGGATTCAGTAATTTCCACCCCTCAAGGTTTCTTGAATCTTTTGGTGTCTATGACAATTGTGTGGGAAATATGGAAACAGAGATGCTTAACTAGAATGGAAGGCTGCCAGGTTAATTTCCTGCGGTGGGGCAGAATGATCAAAGATGAGATTGGTCAGACCTTCAATCAACATTCTTTTTTCATGGAATTCAATTCTCCATTTATACAGACACTTAGGCAATGGGGGTTCTATTTTCAGAACAAGGTTCTCCAAATTACAGCAGTTAGATGGATTGCTCCGGCTGTGGCATTTGCATTAAATGTGGATAGTTCCTGCAGAGGAAATCCGGGAGCTTCGGGTGGAGGAGGCTGCTTCAGAGATAATCATGGTAATATTCTGCTGGGTTTTTCTTACTATTATGGGATTGGTTCTAGTATTGTGGCTGAAGGGAGAGCCCTCCTTGATGGTCTTAGATTGGCAAAGCTACATAGTATTCCTATTTCTATTATATACACAGATTCTAAGGTGCTGGTTAATCTTTTGAATGGCATTGGCTCTCCTCCATGGCATCTCCTTCCGTGGTGGAAATCCTTGGAGGTTTTATTCCACTCTAGTACTTATACAATTACTCACATTTTTCGGGAGGCTAACCAACTGGCTGATTCATTGGCCAAGCTTGCTGTGGATATGGGGTGTAATTCTGAATTTCTCTCCATAAGGGAGCTTCCAGCAGCAGCCAAAGGGTTTGTGAGGGCGGATGCTCTTGGTATGCCAAACCTTCGTGTTCGGCGTGTTAGTTCTTGATGGGACAAACCGTATATGCCTGAGATACAATATTCGTACTGATACTTGGGTGGGTGGGCTTTATGTTCTGCTGCCACTACCTTGTGAGTTTACAACTGTATAGGATTGTATTCCTTTTGACTTTCCGGGCAATTGTCCCCTCATGTATGTTACTTCATTTCAAAATCAATAAAATTAGCATCTAGCGGCTGAGGTGGAGTGGGACCATTCCCTACCTCTGGTATGGGGGTGCACTCTCCCTTTTGCCACTTGATGACTTGAGTTGGAGGAAAAAAAAACAAGTTCCTCCTGTGTTCTGCTCTTTCTGCGGAAGATGTGTAAATTCCTCTCGCCCCGTAAGTCCCAAATAACAGCATGCATAAATTCCCTGAAAGTCTTCTTATGAAAGCCTTTTTAACATGGTGAGTTTTGATGAGGCTTGAAACCAGCTACATCTATAAATATCTTTTTCATGTCCTGTATTTCCATGCAGCTTGGTATATTAATTTAACTTGCAATTTTTAACAAACCTGTGGATGTGTGTGGAACTCTTGTATAGCTATCTTCAATTTCAGTGTTAGTGTGATCCATATTACTGTTTGTTTTATAAATGCTTCAAGGTAAATGTATGCATGCAAGTATATGTATTATTGTTTGATGGTTTTTGTGTTTAACATCATAAAATTCATCTTTGCCTTTCAGCCTATCAATGATCTGGATTTCCATCCTCAAAGCAACATTCTGATATCTGGGGCTAAAGATCACACAATAAAGTATGTCCCTCTTTTGAGTCTTCGACCAATGTTTCTATTTCGCTTCCAGATCAGCAGAATAAAGTTGTAGATTAATGCTTGTTGTGCATGTCCACTGGTTATTATATTGACTAATCTCATTCTCTTTTGCTATTCACAAGTTTATTAATTGTTCTATGCTTTTCATCATTCCTTTTTCCCCTTTTTCCTCCTCTTTCATTGCATATGTTGAAAAGTCTAGCCAGTTGATTTATTTAGATTCTGGCTTTTCCCTTTGTCTTTTGGTAATCACCTTCCAGTTTGTAACTTTCTGAAACTTTTCTGTTGGTGCTAGCATCCAAGATATTGATTTGGAAAGTACTTGATAGCATATTTCAAAGAAGTATGGCAATTTGCTGATTCGGAACTTCAGATTGATTGCTCTTGGGATGCATTTCTGGTTCCATGAATTCCTGAAAACCAGAGGCTGTGGAAGTCAAGGCCCCGGGATGCCTTGGGCTAACTTGAATTCTGTTGAAAAGTAGGATCTTGGCACCACTAGAAATCTCGTGGGCTCTGACAGAGGAAGTACCATCTTCATTGTGAGTGATCTGAAGAAACTTGCTACTTCCTGTGTTTAGAGATGTCAGAATTGCTGGCTTAATCCATAGCCCAGTCCTTTCCTGATGCATAAAACTCAATGTGATTCACAAGTTTTTTTTTTTTTAACATGGGTAGTACCACTGGTATATAAAATAAAAAAAATATACATGTAAGGGGGGAAGAGCTCCCAAAACGACTCCCAAATATGATTCCCAAGTTAAGGGATTGGATTAGTTCTTGGGTCAAAATATCCCACTCGTACATCTTGTGAATTGGGTTATGGATGACGTAATCGAACTCAATACCATCTGCAGTCCAATATGGATTGGGTTGGATGTCATAGGATGTCATAGGGAGGATGAGAGAGAGAGAGAGATGTCATTATTAATGGCTTAATCCATAGCCCAGTCCTTTCCTGATGCATAAAACTCAATCCGATTCACAAGTTGAGAGAGGGAGATGTCATTATTGCTGGCTTAATCCATAGCCCAGTCCTTTCTTGATGCATAAAACTCATTCCGATTAACAAGTTAAGGGATTGGATTAGTTCTTGGGTCAAAATATCCCACTCGTGCATCTTGTGAATTTGGTTATGGATGGCATAGAATTGAACTCCATACCATCTGCAGTCCAATATGAATTGGGTTGGTTGTCATATTTCCAAACCCGAATATATCTGCTCCGATCCGCTACATCTTTCAAAACCAGGAAGGGAATGAAAAATCTGTAACATATATACTGAGCAAATATGTTGGCATGTTCTCTTTGGGCTGCCTCATGTCAAAAATCCCTCTTTGTTTTAACTCATCTCTTGCCGGCTACCATCTTTTAACATTTACTTACCTTTTTTACTCTTTAGGGGGGAAAAGATCCTTGTTTGCTACTTGACACCGATTGGGATGAGTGATGTGCCTTCTTGGCTTCTATGTTGTTGCTTGCAGACTTATTAATTCATTCTGAATTGTATAGATTGACCCAATTTCTAATCTTTAATGCCTAGGTTGATATGATTTTTGCTTCAGGCCTGTTGTTTTGACAAGAGTATACCAACTCGAATTGACTAGCATGGATTTGTACTAGTCAACTTGGTCACTCAAGAACCCAAGTCAGGATTTGATACCTAGTAGGCAAACTTTGCTCCACTCAGTGAGTGCAAACTGAATGTGCGTAGCTGCTTTATTGCTCAGTTGCTAAGAATGGATTCTATATAATCTGCTTAAATATGTTTGTCGGGGATACCACTGATGGTTGTATGCCTCCTGGCCCCTGAGTTGGTAATCATTCTCTGTTGAGGGGGCAATTCTTACATTTATGCTTGAATTCCCCTCAATATATGTCCATCTCTCAGACTACAGATTCGTTTTTCACGATCTATCTATTGATTTCCCTCATCTACTTACATCCCCCTTTCTTTCTTGGTGGTAGCATTACACTGTTCATTGCTGAATATTAAATTTGTGTCTGCTCTCACATTTAGCAAGTCATCCCTTACATATCTCCACCTCTAACACCTGCTCCATAGCCCCACTGGTCATTTCCCTTTCTAAGCTATAAAGAGTTCCAGGCTTTACTGTGTCTGCCGAACCACCAAAAAACACAACTAGTTGGTCGTTTGCTGATAAACATCTCGTCTCTTACTTTGCCTCTTCATCTTTCCTGTGCATAGGGTCAATTCCTGTTCTTACAACAAGCTTCTGAGGTTGGATTTTCTTTTGAAAGACAATGCTTTCTTGTATATCATGTAGGCGGCTGCTTTACATATTAAATTATTACAAGAATCTACTTTTGGAGGTAACTCATTATCCTACATATGAGTCTGATCCTTGGCTTATTGTTCTGTGCATGTTTGATGTTCAACCAGATTTGGCACCATGTCTCCAAGTTGTGTGATATTAATATGCATGCCTTGTTTTCAAACTGTGTTTTGAAGTCTTTTTTTCTCTAGAACAGATTTCTATATCGAGCTTGAAGCTGTCTTTGAATACATATTACTTGCATATGCATATATGCTTATATGCTTATGGCATGTGGCTGTATATTTCTTCATGTATATTACAATTTTTTTGGAATATCTGGGTGGATTTTAAATAGCATGTAAATGGGGAATCAAGCCAAAATCAACTCTATGCAGCATCTCCTGATCTTTTGCCTCGACAAGACCAGTGTATGAACTATAGTTTTCATACATACATACATTAATGGGAGATGTTTGCATAGTTTGATAGGATGGCCTGGAAAATGACTAACTGATACGTTAATCTGGTTGCTTCTCAGGTTCTTTGATTTTTCGAAAACAGTTGCAAGGAGAGCTTTCCGAGTTATTCAGGTTCTGTCAAAATCCCACAGTAGTTTGAGCATGATGTCATTGTCAGTGGCAGCACATTTGGCTTCTATGGGTCTAATTTTCTTTTCCTTCATCCCAATACCAGGATACTCACAATGTGAGGTCTGTATCTTTTCATCCTTCTGGTGAATTTCTATTGGCAGGTACATCGACTCCTGGTTTTCTAATTTGATTGTCCAAGATGTCTATGAATGCTACAAAGCTGTTTGTTTTCTCCTACTTTTTCTCAACAAGTGTAAGGGCTATCATGTTAAAAGTAAGGTTTTTTTTTTTAGAATGTAAAGACTACCATAGTAAAAAAAAATTTACCCTGTTTCTTAATGTAACAGTCCATACAAGAAGGGTGAAGTTATGTGACAACTTTTTAGGTGGTCTTAATGTTTATAAAACATGCATCAGTAGATGCAAATGCTAACTGGCAGATGACCTTAGGACTTCGCTGCTTTTGCAGCATTGTTTATGTTCTGTATATGAACAAGCAAGGGCCAGGAATAGAGGGGGCCAGTTCCATTACTTTACCTGTGAGAGCCATAATCTAGACTTCAAACTAAATGAGTATTAATTTCTAGGGTTCCTTGGAACAAGGTTAGCCATCTTGGTATTGGAATTTGAATCAGATTTTTGAAAACCCGAGGCAATTTATATCAAATTGCACCAACTCCTGGTAGTCAGATCGAGTCAGGAATTTTCTTTAGAGTAGATGGGCCCAAGGTATGCAAAATCGAACGGGATCGGATCGGATCGCCCGATCCGATCGAATTTCGGGCGGTCCGACCCGATCCCGAGCCAACCTTTCCCGATCCTTCACGAGGAGTATGGGGATCGGTCGGGATCGGCTTGACTCGGCTAGGATCGGGTTGGATCGCCCGATTCCACCCAGTTCCGGGCGATCCCCATGGCCGATCTGGACTGATGCTAGATATTAAAAAAAAAATCAGAGGGGAGAAGCAGAAGATCGACGAAGAAGAAGAAAAAGAAGGGTTGAAGAAGAAGAAGAAGATACTGAAAATACTTACCGTTGCCGCCGTTGGCACCGCTGCCGGTCCTGCATCCTCTTTCTCCGCCTTGTCCTTCGCATCCTCCTCATCGTGATCGGCCTCCCTCGGAAGAAGAAGAGGACGAGGACATGATGCCGCCACCATCGCCACCCACAGCCGCCGTCGATGCCGCCGTCGACCACCGCCTCCTCCCCCGTCACCTGACTCACCTCCGCCTCCTCCGCCTTTGTTATCCTGCAAAGGTAAAAGTGAAAAAGTAAACACAGAGAATAGGTTAAAGAGGGAAGTGAAATATTAGAATATTATATTTATATAAAACCCCCTGAAAAATTTGATACATAGGCAACTAACCTCTATGCGTTCGGTGGTTCCAGCCTTCCAGGATCGGCGCTGAGTCGCTTCGGGATCGGTTCGGATCGGCCGATCCCATCGATCCGAACCGGTTTTGGATGGACCGATCCGATCCCAATCCCCGAGTTTTCCTTCCTTGGATGGGCCAGCTCATGCCAAATCATATCAAATAACCAGAATCTTTAAACATTGAAAAACTGAGTTGCCTCATTATTCAGCATGAGTCAGCATACCATGCTTTGTACTGTTTATAATCTCTGATAAATTGATCAACTTAACTAAGGGTTTCGGCGGGGAGGGAGGCCTTCGCCTCCTTTTCAAAGAGGTTGAGGCGGGCGATGTGGCTGCTTCTGTGGGAGGCTTTCCAGAAGACCTGGGAGATGCGTGGGGCATCCTTGGTCTTGGTGCCTCAGGAGGTGGACTGTGCTGCAGGTCCTGCGTTCCCACTCAGGCCTGTGCTGCAGGAAGTTGGGGTGCCAGGGGAGCCAGTGCTGCAGGAGGCTGGGGTGCTTGCGGTGTCCTGTTCGGTCTGGGAGAAGGAAGCCCTAGTGGAGGCGACTCTTCTTGCGTAGAAGGAGAAAGCAAGGCGGAGAACATAGGAGATCAAGGAAATTTTATCTAAGGTTGAGACGTTTGTGGGCATGCAGGCAAGAGATGTGGCTAACCTGATTGGGGTTTCCGATGAAGTATTGGACCAGGATATCAAATCAGTGCTCAACAAAATTCAGAAAAGATGGCACGCGAATGTGGCAAGGGATGTGAAGGCAGAGAAGAATGCTATCAGAAGGGAGTTGCAGAGAATGGGAGAGGGGAAGTTAAGAGGGGCAGATGAGGTCTGGTTTGGAGCTGGCAGATGATGAGGTAGTCTTAGAGGTTGCCAAGTCGAGAGTGGTGTGGGTGGATTTTTATTGTTTCTTTTTTTTTTTTTTGGGGGGGGGGGGTTGGGGAGGTGTTGGAGAGGGTTGAGGTAGGTAGATATCTGTTTTTGGGTGGTTGGTGCTGTTTTGTAGGCCCCTGGGTACGGCGTTTGTCTGTGCAGACTTGTGGTTGGTCTTCTATGTCTAGTGGTGTGGGGGAACTGTCTGGGGGTGAGGTGTTATCTTTCTTTCTTTTACTTGCTCCCAGGGCAGAGGGTGGTCTGCCGCTTTTTGTACTTGGGAGGGGAGCACTCTCTCTATACTTATAATTTCTTTTCCTTTTCTTTTATATATTCAGTGGTACTATCCACTTTCGGAAAAAAAAAAACTTAACTAAGGGTTGTCTAGTAGATGTAGCCATGCAACATGTTTGGCAACTTGGCATGTTAAGCTTACCACAGTCACCCTACAGACACGTAAAGGCATGCTAGTCTGACTGTACACCATCTTAATATTCTTTTGTCTATCTTATGTTCAGTCATCAATGATCATGTAAATTATCATCTTATTACTAAAACTTTTTCATGCTGGAGAGGATACTAAAGATGATATATTGCTTTCTATCTGGGCCATTATGAACAAGCAATACTACCAGATTTTTAGATAGAAGAAGAACATGAACTCTTAGGGGCTCTTTGATAACCGAATAGTTCACCTAGGTCGCGGTATTCACCGGTTCTCAATCAGTTTCTCACATATTCGCTGGTGGAGGGTTTAATCGACTTTGATAGGCATCTATGCTAACCAAGTTTCACAACTAGAAAAGTGCCGCTGGGGTTATTTTGGTCGAATAAGCCATTCAATCGGGAGGAGTCAAGTAGCTAATTCCTCCCCAGGTGGGCCATTCGACATCCATGTGGGCCATTTGACTCTATCCTAATTGATTATCAAAGAGCCCATTAGTCTTAGCAAGCTTTGCAGAACCGGTTCTAGTTCTAGGACTGGTCAGGGCCAGTTCCAATCTCGGTTCTGGTTCAGAATGGCAACTGGCCGGTTCAAACCTGTTCCCTCAAATACCTGCACATTAAATTTCAAAAATGGGAGATATTAGGGCTCAATGAGGTTTAAACCTAATCTCAAATCTCAATAGATGAAGTGAAATTTAAATCTAATCTCACTTAATTTCAAAGTAATTTAAACCATAATCTCAAGTATATTTATACTCTAATAGGAGATTTTAAACTCTAATCTCACTCAATCTCATTAGATTTTAGTCTCTAATGACTTAAGAATCTCTAGTCATTAAGATTGTTGGTTAAATTTGAAAATTAATCTTTTTTTCTTGAAAAAAGCTCATGTTTCATGTTTTTAAAAGGACCGGACACCTCCGATTGTCCTGACCGGTTTTGCAAACCATGAGTCTGAAGACATGAGGATTGACTCATTGTGCACTCCACTATACAAATAGATTACTCTTCCACCTTCTCTACAATTAATGGAGCACGAGGGATCCACATAGCAAGGTTACAGATTCTCTGTTTCTCGTCCTGTTCAGGAGTATGCTAAACCATTTTAGGTACCAGCTCAAACTAAATGAGAAACTAGTTTATTTGGGCAGAATTTGAAGCTGGTGAAAGAAATATTATTAATAATTTCTCAGAAGTAATCCAAAGAAATCTTCCTTTTATCCCGTAGACCCCCCGAACACCAAAAAAACAGATAGAAAAAGAGGATAAACTGAAAAAGGGGGAATAAAACAAAAGAAGATAGTAGTCTACAGCTTCTGTCTCATATGCTGAAGGCAGAATGTATATTAATGAGTAAAGAGTCATGTTTACATCTTCTATCTCACACAGAAGACAGAATATATGTTAATGAGTAGACAGTGCTATTGAGATAAAAAAATAATTCTTTCAATATAAACCTCGAACTTACTCCAAATCAATATAAATGGGTGGACAGTGAGGAGATTTAATTACACCAGTGTACCTACTGTGTTTGCTTCTTTTGTTCAAATTTGCTCATAGGAATGCATATTGCAGGTACTGACCATCCCATCCCCCACCTGTATGATATTAATACATTCCAGTGCTACCTGTCAGCAGACTTGCAAGATTTAAATCCTAATGCTGCCATCAACCAGGTGTGTTGGTTATATTTTTAAACCCTGGAGATTTTCTTTTCTTATGAAATTTAAATAATTAGTTTATTGTTTTACATGTGTTTTGGTTAAACATGAAGTTTAATGTGGTCCTATTATTTCATCTTTGAATATCTTGTTACCCTCTCCCTATCTACAGGTGAGATACTCAACCACTGGTGCAATGTATGTGACAGCCTCCAAAGAT
The DNA here is from genome assembly GCA_022559845.1 of Amorphophallus konjac. NCBI lineage: Eukaryota > Viridiplantae > Streptophyta > Magnoliopsida > Alismatales > Araceae > Amorphophallus > Amorphophallus konjac. Next base: position 362,692,803 of record CM040122.1, read on the forward strand.
GGTGCCATTCGACTATGGGATGGGGTGACTGCTCAATGTCTACACTCCATTACTCAGGCACATGGCTCCTCAGAAGCCACCAGTGCAAGATTCACAAAAGATGAGAGGTAAAGAATGTTATGTGGGGAGTAAAGCAGCTGGCAACGAATCTTTATTTCTTATCTGTGAATTACCAGTCACTGTATTTGCTCCATATATGATAGCTGTAATTTTAAACTTGTTGATTTATAAATGCTATTGCCTCTGATGACGAAGGTTGATTGTTCCTGCAATACTTTATTTAACATTCTTTTTCTTTTAGAAGCAAGGTATGCACATTTAAATATGCTGGCCATTGTCCGAGAGAATTTTGATTTTAGGTTTTTCCTGTTTTTTTAATCTGCTTTTCAGCTAATCCCTCAACGTGTATTCTCTAGGTTTGTCCTATCTTGTGGGAAGGACTCTACTGTGAAGCTGTGGGAGGTGGCCACTGGTAAACTTGTCAAACAATACCTTGGAGCAGTTCACATGCAGTTGCGCTGCCAGGTCGATAACATTCACTAATCTGCTTCTTTTGGTTAGCATGCCTCGTTAATTTGTTGCAAAATTTCTAATATATGCAATAGTGGAAGACATCTGGCTTTATATTTTCCTTTTTTTCCTAGGGAAAGAAATGGAGAAAAGGCTGGGTTCTTTAGATGGCGGATTAGAAAATTGTTTTTGTGGGCCTTCACAGGGAGGAGGGTAGGAATTTCTTAAGCCCCCTATTTGGTAACCAGATAATTATGTGGAAGAATATCCTTCATGTAGGCTATTCCACCTTTCATCAGTTTTTCTGTTTGACAAAACATGGTTGGGATAAGGAGAAATTTCAACATGGGGTGGAATATCTGGCTGCTTCTTTTCTATTTGAGGAGAGACTCCAAATAGAAGTTATCTGGTTATTTTACCTTTTGACTGGATCTTCTGACCCCTGAATATTTAGTTGCTGAGCTGTTTCTAGACCACTATTCCACCCACTTCTATTCAGTTGCCAAATGGGGCCTAAAGGAGTTCAGTCACCACGAAAGTTGTCCCTTTGCTCTCTTTTAAAGAGGGAAGGCCCCCACTTGCTTATTCTCCAAGAGAAAAGCTGGAAATGAAGATATGTATTTTTTTAACCTTCTTCTATATCACGGCAGCATGGTCGGCCATGCATGCAAATGCACAAGTGCTCATGGGGTTTGGTATGGCCACATGCATGTTGCTTGCTACGGTCTTACCTGGTTTGTTCATGTTTGATGTTTGCACATTGCCTATTGCGAACTACCCATTTGTTGGCAGACAAATCCCAATTGTGACAATGTGCAAATATTGCACCTGTCTGATCAAATATTATAAGAAATGAATGAAAGTTGCCAGCAACCATCCTGTTCTCTCATATCTCTAAGTGCATAATATGTTGTTGCTGGTCCTTTGTGCTGGCCCAGGGCGTGGCAGACCTTAGAGGGGGACAAATACAGTTTCAAAAAATGAAAGGAAAATGGCAAAACTAATGTAGGTTACACTAGCTGTTTGATATAGTGCCAAGCTCACTAACCCTTGTTCTTAAGCCTCCAAGCACTTGTAGTACAGGGCTCGACAAGCCTCAAACCTTCCAAATGGATTCCATCAAGAATACAATAATTCTTTTTCAAGAAAAGGAAAGAGATGCTGATGTAGCATGGGTATTCGAAATGCTGCTTGCTTGATGTAGTCCTAGGAGAGCTCAAGAGAAACTTGCAAGAGCTTGAGTTTGTGGAAATCTTTGGAGAACAAAAGGAGTTTAGATGAGCAAAAGGGACCTTCAGAAAGTTGGCTCCAACGAGGGAGAAAGCTCCCTTGCTTGGTCCTCTTGAAGCTTTCTGGGGTGGAAGTAGGTGGCCCTTCAAAATGTTCAGATTTCGGACTTGGTAAAAAGGCAACAGTAAAATAACCCTGCTCCTGCTTTCCAACTGAAAACTTGTCCAGGACTGCTATTGACAGTTTCCAAAGTAGCTTATGTCTGGCCCATGTTCGTCTGCAACTCTACTGTTCTCTGGAAACTATCAACTATTTCATGCGTTTTCTATCTAGAACTGCTTCCTTGAGCTATGGCTGGCCATCTTCCTTTGATAAATTTGGATTCTCTTTGGCCATTTAGATCTCCACTAAATCTTGAACCTTCCATGCTTAATAAAAACATATTAGTATGTTATCATCAAAATCAATTACGGGGTCAGCACTTTGGTTCATATAAGTGAGAGGCATGGTAGAAAACTAGCACTTGGGTATAATCTCTCAGTAACTTGTGTACAACGCCAGTTCCACACACACAATATGGATGATCCTTGGTAGACAATATAGTATGCGAAGTGTCCACAATATCAGTTCTGCATTTCTTTGGAAAGTAATTGTAGGTTGTACCATCAAATTTAGAAAATTACAAATAGGGGAAGCTTGGTACTTTTGACTTTTTTGGGAAGGTGGCCAGAAGACCACAATTCATCGACAATAAAAAGCTAAAACATATAGTGCAGGAAAAAAGAAAAACAGGTCTCTACCATGGCCCCTAAAATCAAATCCCTTTACACTCTTAAACCAGATTATTTCTCTTTGAATAAGACCTGAACTACATGGTTGAGTGCCAAGGGCTTAGAACACACAATGCCTTGCACTTAATGTTTTTAATCAGCAATTTGGCATAACACATAGGGAACGAGATCATCCATGCCACCTTGCGAGTGTCATCAGTGCTTCATTAACAACTTGTGCATGACTGAAGCAGTCAAGCCGTGAGCTCCCTTCCTGCAACATTGTGGCACAGATGATCTGCCAATGAGATGGAGGTTGGACTTTGGTGGCTAGAAAAAATGGTTTTTTGATGATGAAGAATGCAGTACACAGGCTTGCTGTGTCCTAGTTTTACACTAACTCATGGATGGCAGTTTCGGTCGAAACCGATGCGTTTCGGTCGAAACATATCGGTTCCGGATTTAGACGATCCGAAATCATACGTCCGAAATCGGACGCCAACCCTCCTCTTTAAACATATTATTTTATTATGTTTCGGACCTAAACCGAAACCGATACTGTTTTAGTTTCGGACCCGACCGAAATTGGGTCCGAAATTGAAAACTGCCATCCTTACACTAACTGGCCTTTCCCTTTTTTTTTTTTTTGCAGGCAGTTTTTAATGGAACAGAAGAATTTGTCTTGTCAGTTGATGAAGCAACCAACGAAGTAAGTTGCTATCTTCTATAACCTGCTCGAACTTTGGAGCACAAATTGTCAGTGCCCCTATAGTTATGGCTTATCTACGTGGCAGGTGATTGTTTGGGATGCAGTATCAGCTGAGAAAGTTGCAAAATGGCCATCCAATCATGTTGGTGCACCACGGTGGATTGAACACTCTCCGACAGAGGCAGCCTTCATCACCTGTGGAACAGATCGGTCTGTGAGATTTTGGAAGGAAGTTTTGTAGGTTCTTGAGAAGTTTCTCCTCGATGGAGTCTTTTAGATTACAACTGCGTGTATATGAAAGCCATGTATTTTATTAGAAAAATACTGCCATAGATTTGAAAGTGTTTGTCCAAGAAGATATCTTAATAATTATTTAATATGGTAATATTATTTTAAAATTTCTTTGTTGTATAATTACATTGGCGGGCAAAGTGGGCACTCGGCGTGGATCGATGCGCCAGCGTTGGGTCATCGCGCTGGGCAAAAGCTGTGCCAATGCAGGTTGACGACTTGTCCAATGTAACGGCACTGGGCTGCCGGTTGGTAATTGTTGCAAATTCTGATTTGTAGACGAAAAAGGACCTCATCGGTTCACATGACGAAAAAGAAAAAGATGTAAGGCATTTTGCCTGAGCTGCCGCCGGAGAAGTTGACCCGTTATTAATAAGGCATTACAGAGGTTCATTAATTTAAGAAATTAATATAACCACCTTTTCCCTTGTAAGATCAACACAATCTTATATAAATGAAGGCGTCTTTAGCACATATATGGTTTCTCCGATACCACTTCAGAAAGGAAAAAACTGAACCCAACGACGCATCATTGCTAGAAGTATAAATATATGACGAGTGTCGAGCAACATCACGCTGAAGGGCCCTCAACTGACAAGATGCCGCTCCACCGTTTGACAAATGCTAACCAGTGCACATGCCGATTATTCTTGATTCCACGCCACTATGGTCCTCAATTGCATATGTAATCCTCATCTGCACCCTCCTCATCTCCATCCTCCTCGTCATCTCGCGTTGGCTCTGCGTACTCGTCAATAGATTTTGCCGACAACAACTCCCCCCCCCCTCCCTGCTTCCGTCTGCAATTTCAGGGGTTCCAACTTTGTAGCTTGTCTTCCTTCCCTTTGTTCATCTGCTGACATGAGCCCAACCAAAGGGGTAGCCATAGTTGTCAAGGCGAGCTTGGGGTCCTCGAGTGCCTAAGTGTCTAGGCGTCTGTCTAAGTGACGTTTAGACGTTAAGTTCATAAAAAATATCATCATTAATATATACGTAATTATATATATATATAAATTAATAGTGATTATTACAAATATGAGAAATAACGCTAGTACGAACATAGAAATAACATTGCAATAAAATATCAAAATTTATTTTGAGATAAAATTAACAATGAAAATTAGACTTTCAGAACGAATAAAATATTAACTTGATGTTTGCCAATTTCTTCCAAAAATATGCAAATCATATTCGAAATAACATACGTATAATGTATCTATAGATACGAAAAGAAAAAGATATCTCCCATTATCAAACGTATAACTAGGGAAGTATCATAGATGACCAATGTAAAAAAAAATAAGACATATAAAATCAAAATTAAAATTAAAATTTAAAATATTTTATTAACAAATTAATCTCATTATTAATTGAAAGGGGAGAAGGTAGGATAGAGAGAGAGACTGAGAGAGATAGTTACGAACTGTATGTGTGTGTGAGAGAGAGAGAGAGAGAGAGAGAGAGAGAGAGAGAGAGAGAGAGAGAGAGGAGGAAGGATGGGGGAAATAAGAGAGACAGACAGAGGGAGGGGGCAAGAGAGAGAGAGAGGGTGGGTCTCACTGTGAGTGTGAGAGAGAAATAGAGAGAGAGTGCTAGAGTGTGGAGCCCGAACTCGTCATCGTGCGCCCTCGCACGCGGATCGACCTGCGCGGTCAGGTCGCGGGGGTCAAGGGGGCAGCGCCCCTTGCAGAAAAAATTTCTATTTATAATAGGGGAGAAGAGGGAGACGAAGTTAGCAGGGGGCCGCCTAGGCTCCGCTTTGGGCGCCTAGGCCGCCCAAGCGGCCCCTAGGCGGCGCCTTTTTCAAGCTCAACAAGGCGTGGGGGCGCCTTGTAGTAAAAAAAAAAGATAACCGGCATACCCTCCCCCACAAACAAAAAGAAGAAGAAAAAACTAAGATATTTGAAGGTTATGGGTCTGGTACATCCTGATCAGTTGTTCAGGGTGGCTTACTGTCAACCAAAGGAAATACTCAAAAACTCGAGCATTTAGCTGAATACACCTCGCCGAACTAACAGGACAATCAAATCTTTCAGTGTGAAATTCACACTTACCTTGCGATGCATTTCAACCCTAAGGAAGAGCTTGAAGCCTTGCATGTGGACTGCCATCCTAGATTTTTCTTTTGTTTGTTTTTTTAATCCAGAAACGCAGTGTCATAAAGCGAGCCGAACATCCTATCTTTGCTTGCTCGTCCCCCCCAAATTTGACATGGTGAGGAAAATGCTCGGCTAAAGGGCAAAAATGCACAGCTTTATCTGTTGATTTTGAGAAAAAAGAGCAATACTGGATGTGGACAGCCCATCTGCAAACGACTCTAGATGCATTCAGCTTCCTAGTTCGCACAAGAGCAGGATGTGAAAGCTGCACTGCGTTACTGAACAGTTCCAAGATGTTTACGAAGGTCAATTTGTCCACTCCCACCCATCTCTTTTCTTTAGTAGGTAGTTAAACTTATGATAACACCTCAAATAAAGTCATTTTCAACAAAAAGCAAATGATTTTTCAAAAGGTTTGTATTCCGAACCCCATGCCAAGTGGAAAAAGAAGGTATTTCTCACCATTCCTTACCTCACTACATACGTCCTATACATTACACGCCAGACCTCGCCTTCAAACCTAAATCCTCATGGCAGTTAACTAGAGAATGCCCATAAGAATACCAAGACACCCACCCACTTCATATGAAGCGTTCATGAACCCACTTTGAGTAGGCCCCTTAAACCATCCAGGATAACATTTTTGTGCCCTCTTTCTTTTGCCACTATCTTTTCTATAATGATGCTTAACTGAAGCAACTTTGCCATCAGTTAGGCAATCCTGTTCACTTGGTCAAGAATACCTATAATGGCTGCATTTGGAGTGTTGAGACAAGTGCCAACCTCCATACAGATCTACCTCATCTGCTCAATGCTAAATTCAAATTCAAACCCAAATTTGAAAATGAATTCAAACTCAAATACACCTGCCCAACACCAGTTCGTCTCTTATCCATCCATCTCCATCTCAACCCACCTCCAACTTGCTTTGATGGTCATCCAACTCAGCTATCTTCAACCTTGGCACCGCAGAAGGTCGGATGATGGGCCTCATATAAAAAAAAGAAAAATAAATAAATAAAAATAAAAATAAAAAATGAGAATTTTTGAGGCTAGCGGTCGACCGCCGCTCCCGCACCGGTCGACCGATGGCGACGAGCGGTCAGGCTGAACCATCAACCGAACCCTCTTTTAAGGGGTTCTAAAACCCCATTCTCTCATTCTAACATCTCCATTCTCTCTCCAATATATTTCCCTAACCCTAGAACACCCAAACTCCACCCTTCAAGCCCAAAAACCTCATCCCCCTTCAACCCGCACAAGATCTGGTCGGTTCGTCACCATTTCGGGACAAAATCTCCGCGGCCGTTCGTGCGAGTGTGAAGCTCTTCCCAGGGTTCCAGGTTGTGGAGAAGGCTATTGCAAGCCCTTGGAGTGTCTTTTGGTCCATCTTCATCCCCCGGGACGAGGGTCTTCTCTTCAAGGGTTTCCACCGGGTCTTCTAGTTCGGGATGCCGCCTAGATGGAGCTCTCGGCATTCTGCCCAAGGGGAAGCTAGTGGTCAGAGACGAGAGGCCCCAACTCATCCACCACAGCGAGCACCTGCACCTCGTCGTGCACCTCGGTTGCCTCCACGTCCGATTATCGACCCTCGACTGGTCAACTTCAATGAGGTGAATGAGATTTTGCCTGATTTATGTGCTCTTTTTGAGATTCAAGAGGGTTGGACAGATTTTGTCACTAGGTATACCAAATACTATCCCAGTCTAGTGTAGCAATTCTATGGAAATCTGGTTGAAAGAATGAAGAATTATATACTGCTATTCAAGGTGTTGAGATTCACATCACTTCGGATCTTTTTTGGCGAGCCTTAGGAGTGTCAGCCATGGGGGCTGACCGGACCTTTGGTCATGGTGAAGTTGAGGCTACCTTCATTGCCATGACAAACTGTGATTATGTGCATGGTGTGAGTGATTTAATCACATTGAATGCAAATTATTTTCCACCACTGCAAAGGATTTTGCACCATATGTTCACTTCACTCATCTATCCCAAAGTTGGTAGTCGAAATGAAGTGACAGAGGTTAACATGTTTCTGTTTTACAATGTCATGAATGGGATTCAAATCAACATGGGTCGGCTCATGACCGATCTGATTGGGACTTGCCGTACATATCTTCGGCGATCTTTGCCCTATGCTTCACAGTTGACCGGCATATTCATCTATGCTGGGATCAATTTGGCAAATGAACAATTCATATATGTTCGACAAGATGATATATACAATAAGCATAAGATCTTTACAGATTTTGGATATTACTATGGTCCCGATGGGGAGCTATGCCGAGATATACTAATTTATGGGGAGGAAGCTACAAGTGAAGAAGAGCAAGAACACGAGCAGCAATAAGGTCAAGGGGATGTCCCCCCTCCAGTTTAGGCAGAGGAGTAGCCTCCTCCACCTTCACCTCATCACATGGATCCCAAGATGCCTCCTCCACCACAGTTCTATCATGGAGAGTCTGCTACTCAGGAGGCCGCATAGCACTCTTGGGCAGACTATGAGACTCTTGATAGGCATCTTACTGGGATAGAAACTCGAGTGGATACCTTTGGGGATCGACTTTCTACCATCGGGGATCACATAGACACTATGGGTGATATGCTTGACGACATGACATGTTGGGTTGATTCATTCTCCACAGCCTTGGACACCCTATCCATACAGATGACCACTCTCTCCACCCATATGACCACCCTCATTGACAGTCATGCAGACTCTAGCCAGGCCTTCCGCATCATGAACTTAACACTTCTTGGAATGCAGCGCCATGATGCGGCCCGTGACATCTCCATTAGCAATATTCAGGATCATATTCAGGTTCAAGATCATTCACTTGAGGACATCCGCCATCGCCTTGGATATCATCATCCTCCTCCAGAGGATCAGCCTCCTACAAATGATCCATGCGGATTTTTTTTTGCTTCCCCCTTCTAGACTGTTGTACTTTGACTTTTATCTTTTGGGTCCCCTTCCTTCTATCCTATCCCCTTCTTTGATGATGCCAAAGGGGGAGAAGTAGTTAATGGCAGGTCCTATATATTTTATGTATGCATTTTGCATTTTCATATGTTTGTATGAATGATCATTTGTGAGGTTCCTTGTCTTGTGTCAGTTCTGCATTTGCTTTGTCGCATGTGTCTAGTGCCTAGAGTCTTGCATTCTCTCAAGCATCAATGTACTTTGTAATGAAATGATGAAATGAATGCAATTGGTAATTGATCTCAAATGGTTGGCCCTTATGTCTCATTTCCTATCTATTTGGAAAATAAGGTGTTGAATGGTTGTTTTATTCGCCTTGTGGTTTATCGACCTTACTTAGCTCCAAATTTGCTTAAAGGCATGCCAATGCTCTTGTAATCTAGAGTTTTGTCATCATCAAAAAGGGGGAGATTGTTGAGTCTCTCCAGATGATTTTTATGATAACAAAATCCTAGTATTACAACATAAGTAATAACTTGCTTAAACCATTCTCAAAGCCATCCTTAATCAAGCAAATGCCTAAATCTACCATGTTTCAAGAAATGCCCAAGATAAGCTCAACCAACTCATAGTGATTGGAACAGATGTGGTCATAAGATAATTTGTTCACAGATTATGATTTATTGGCTAACTCTATTAAAATTGTAGGTTTTCCAGCTCGCGGTCGATCGCCGGTTAGGTGCCGGTCGACCGGTTTTCCCAACGTTGAAAGCCTCATTTTTATAAAATTTCGATCGACCGCCCCCCTATGCCCGGTCGACCGCCAGCTTCGAAGCCTCCATTGTTGACTTATTTTTCTCCATAAGGCTGAAGTATCTATCAATGGTTTTTTAATCCCAAAAGTCTCCAGACATCCGTGGAATTGTGGATCTGTGTCTTGGCCTGTCCTTGACCATCCAAGTTATATAAAAACATCTCTTGGGGGAAACAAACTCTAATCACTCAAGGGAGATCAAAGGGGGCTGCCAAGGGAGAAAGAGTGTTGCTACTGTAGCTCCGTGAACAGTGCTACGTCCAAGAGTTCTTCATCCAAGAGCAAAGTTTTCAAGATCATCTGCAAGTCATTCAAGTGAAGATCAAGCTGTAGAGCAAGCTTCATCCAAAACAATCTTCATCTACTAAGAGGGAGCTTTAGTTTGAAGCTTTCATTTTATGTTTTTCCTTACATCTTTCATCAAGCTTCAAGTGTGTGTTCTTGTAATATTTAAACACTTGTGTGTGTGTGGATCTACACAGATCCGTGTTTGTGTGTGCGTGGTTCCTCTCTTTTTCACATTTCTGTGTGATTCGGTGCTTGTGCACCTTCGTGGGAGTTGTGTGTGTGTGTGTGTGTGTGTGTGTGTGTGTGTGTGTGTGTGTGTGTGTGTGTGTGTGTGTGTGTGTGTGTGTGTGTTGATCTTGTAACTCTTTACAAGATAGTGTGTGAATCCTCACAGTCTGTAAGGGGTGGACGTAGGTTGCCGTTTTTACATCCGAACCACCTAAAAATTGTTGTTTCTTGTGTGGTTTGTTCCTTATCTTCTACCTACAATTCTGTTCTAGCATGTTAGCATATCGCATCTGCTGATTTCATCGTTTAGATCTAGATTGAATGATCTTTCTCCGATAGATCTTTGGTATATCAAAAGTTGGGTTCGGACTAACAAGGTTAGTCTTGTCGGGAAGATAACACCTTGCGTGAGAGAATCTTCGGATTCACAAACTCCGCCTAGTACCAAGAGCTATTGTGGTGGTGATTTTGATAAGATCAATTTTGCTCTGCATCAGATCTAAATTGATAATTGCTATTTCATCATACAAACTTCAAATCGAATAAAGTTTTCTTAAAATTTGTTATCACCCAATTCACCCCCCTCTTGGGTGTCATTGATCGCGGGACTTCATCAGTTGACCGAATCCTATTTTCAGTCGACAGTGATGTGACACCACTAGGGGAATGCAGCAAAGAGACGAGGGCCCTCGGACCTACCATGTAAACACAATCAATATTGAGCACGGGGTTGCGTAAATCGCTGAATCGCCGTTGCACACATGAACCCGAGGTGACTCGGTGATGCCGAGTGGAGGTGGTGGATCAAGACCCTGGCTGGTCGTGGGCCAGCAGGGCTAAGGTTGCCCTCCCGAGGGTACGATGCCTACAACTAAGGGGCTGGGCGGGTGCCAAGTGGGGGCACTGGGTCACTCTCTCTCACAAACCACGGTGACCACACGGAAGTGGAACACTCCGGGGTCGGGCGCTCTCTCTCGCTACCAACGGAGCAATTTCGCGAATATTAAAGGAACAAGTACTGATGATGGGAGCAAGGGCTAGAGCTTACCTGGTTGGTTTGAAGAAACCAACCCCGTTCGGAGACGATGGGCGAGCGGGGAAGTGTGGGTTCCCCACACACTGCGTCGACTGAAGCTTCGACCTATTTAAATAAGTACAAGTACTACGCCTCACGCAGGAGGGGGAGCTTGGGGTGGGGAGAATTGGACTACAATCAAACACTACCTCCATACAGGGAGGGGCGGTAAGCCGGCCAGGCGGGGAGGGAAAAGAGACTAAGAACGGAGCCGGATCACCCACTCAGAGTTCTGTCCACTGGTTCTGCCCGCTGACAGGTAGTCGCTCTCGGCTCTGTTGTGATTGCTCCCGGAGTTGAAAGTGGACGAGACCAGAGCCAAAATGTCGGTGACTGACCCGGGATGGAGCCTGAATTTTTTCCAGACTCTCGAAGTGTCGCTGATGGCCGGAGCAGGTGCTGGTTCGGCGCTTCCTAGTTCTGGCTCGAGCAGGATTCAGGAAGCTACAGCGGGAAGACGTAGCCGCCCCGAGTGCTCCCGTGATCAGAATGACATGGGACCAAGACAGTTGCGAGCGTGGCCGCGTCCTCTTCGATCAGCAAGAATGAACAGCTCCGGAGGAGGTCGGGGTCGATAGGAGCAGCCCGAGAGGTGGCGAGGTATCGGGCCAGACCCTGACTGACCTGAACGGCGTCCCTGTGGTAGAAAAATTGGTACAAGCAGCTCTGAACTCCAGATGATGCCCCGCTGCCTGAGTTGGATAAAGGACTGGTGGGACTAAACTCCGGCCAAGTGGAGCCTCCAGAAGCGGAGGGGAGTGGCTGTGGGGGCTCCAGGAAGTCGCCTCAGGTTGCTGGCCGGGCCTGTTCTGTGCAGTCGGGGGAGAACGACTCTCCCGGATGGCTCCGAACTCCGACTGAGGCGGGACCACCTCGCCTGCGAAGCTAGCTGAAAGAGCTTTCCGTTGATGTATGGCACACACCCAGGAACGCTGGGATGTGGGCGGGGTCGTCGCTGCAATAGGATGGTGGATCTGCAGACCTGTAGTTGCCACTAGTGGATAGAGAATGGGGTATATGAGATGGGAAATGGGGTGGATGGGTGTGGGGGTGACCCCCTGGCTATGTGGGGGTCTGGTAGGGGGTGATTCAAGGTGTAGGAAGGGTAGAATGGGGGCTGGAGGGTGGTCTTCATAGTGGGTGAGAGATGAGCTGCGAATTTGGGCTTGAAGGGAGAGGGGGAAGATGAGGGGGCACAAGTGGGTGGAGGGAAGGTGAGTTTTGAATTTCCCTTAATGGAGGTGATCAATGGTGGTCTTGGGGATGGGAAGAGGTGCCTTGGGGAAGAGGGAGGGATGCTTGGGAAGAGGGAGGGGTGCTTGGGGGAGAGGGAAGGGTGCTAGGGAAGCGGGAGGGTTGTCTAGGAATACGAAAGGTCTCTTGGGTGGAGGAGGGGATGAATGGTGGTTTTATGAGCCTAGGGAAATGAAGGGTTGTAGTTAATGGGGTGGGGTGATGTGGCAAGGAGGGAGGAGAGAGAGGGGGGGCGAAATTGGGAGAGAGAGGGAGGAGGAGAGAGAGAGGGGTTTGCCCCCTTCAAGAGAGAGAGAGAGAGAGAGAGAGAGAGAGATTCACTCAAGAAAGAGAGGGACACAATTTTGTGTGAAAATTTTTTCATTCAATACTTCATTTCCTTCTCCAAGTGGGGTTGGGGTCCTATTTATAGGGATCCCAACATTTACAATAAGTCCTGAGATAAGTGCTAATAATAAATAACCAAAAGAGGTGGGGAAGGGGGAGGGCGCCCCTGGGCCAGGCCCACCTAATTGGGCCCATAAGCCACTCTAACCCAACATGATGAACACAAACTTAGGTAAATAACATAATAGCCTAGGGACTTGACTCAAAACAAAGGAAAAATTACATCAAATTGACTCAAATAAAAGGGGAAAATACACCAAGATGACCCAAATAGCAAGCCCAAGTGTCGAAGCAGACCCGTCCAGTCGTGGAGCTGCATCCTACCCATCTCCGGGAGGGAGAGAGGTGCCGAGCCAGAGGGAATCATGGGTGATGTCCCCATCAACTCCCCCGGGCTGTGAAGAGCTCGACTCTGTCGAGTAAGGGTCCACTCGGCTGTGATAGCGCTCCAGGATGTCGGGGTCTAACTGCTGAAGATCCTCCCTGCTCACCCATGAATCATCCGAAGGAGGCCGGCCCTTCCACCTGACCAAGTATCGCTCGTATGCTTTGTTCCGGGTGACAGTGACTTGTTCATCCAATATCCGCTACACTTGCTCACGCTGGCCTCTCTGGTCTGGTGGAGCTCTCTCACGGGTAGGGACTCTCGCAAGGGGTGGAACAGGCTCGATGTCCTCACTAGGTGTCACCGTGGGACCTCTGTATGGCACCAAGTCAGCCACATTGAATGTGGGGCTTACTCCGTATCCCTCGGGGAGGTCCAACACATAAGCATTGGTGCCGGTCCGCCTCAGAACCTGGAAGGGACCTGATCCACACGACCTCAGCTTGGAGACATTTCCAGGGAATAGTCTCTCGGTCCTCACCATCACAAAATCACCTGCACAGAATTCTTGGTGGCGTCGGTGGGAGTCGGCAGATTTCTTGTACACCTCTTTGCTCTTGTTGATGTGCTTGCGAAGGGTACCATGTAGTGTCATGAATGATGATCCTCTAGAGATGAAGGGAGGGCCTGGACAACCAAATTCAGCCCTATCAAGTGTTACATTGGTTTTGATGGACTTAGGAGGACCGGGGCATCCATAAATGGCTCTATCAGGTATGGGTGCAGTGAATGCCGGAGGACCCGGACTTCCATGTATACTCCTATCATGCATAAGATGGATGATGAGTGGGGGAGGACCTGCATATCCGAATGTAAACCTGTCGTGCACTGGACCTAGTGTGTATATGACACAAATGAGATGACTTGACTTACTAGCCCTACCAGATGATGCAAAATGTTGTGACACATGCATTCCTATCAAGATGGTCCCATCTTTAGGTGGGGGTTGATTTGGGGGTTTCCACTCATGGGGGTCGAAGGGGTCCCAGAAAGTGGACATCTTGGGATGGGTTAATTCCTCATTTCCTAGGTGGATGTCACCCTTGGTCATGGCTCTCATAATGTGGGCTAAGTTTTGGAATGGGTGGGTTAGGTTCGACATGGTGGGTGAGGGTAGGAGGGAGTGGGTGGTGAGTGATGAGTACTCGGAAGCCCATAGGAAGTGGCCAAAAGGATCAAGATGGGTTAAGGGGTGGGTGTCGTGGAGGTGGGCTTTATTCCAAATGATCGACCTAGCACACATAGGGAAGTGGAAATCATGAACCTGGTGGGCCCCAACGCAATGCTCCTTGCAAAGGGGAGAGGGGTAGGGAAAGGGGTAGGAGGGCAAGGGGGTGGTATAAAACTCATCAGGCTCGGGTAGGAACAATAAGAGCTTACTCGTGCAAGGACCCTTGGTGTAAATGGAGGTGATGGACCCGATAGAGGGGTGTGAGAAACTAAGGTATCCCATGTCGCTTGCTCCTAAGGCCCACATGTTTGTCACCTCTATTTGCCTAAGTATACCCTTAATCAAGGCCCTCACGGCTCCTACAAAGTAAAACGAATGGTAGGTTGTGTGGAATGGTGGGGTGGGCACGATTGGGTTGTGGTTATCCATGGAGGGGCGCATGATGTGGAGGAGGAGGTCTTGCTTTAGCCACTCAATGAGGGGTTCCCCTAAAATCACAATTCTCATGGAGGGAGGGGTGGGGGGACTTGGTTGGTCATCTTGTAACTCACGGGGGAGGGTGCACCCAGTTAGGCCCAATGTGTTTTCTTTGGGTAGGGATGAGTTCTCTTGACCCAACTCTTGACATTGGACTTCATATTCCTCCTCCCATTCTAGGGGAGCCTCATGGACTTCGGTCACCTCCTCAAGTTCCCCTTGGGTAGGGGTAACTACTTCTTCTAAAGCCAATAGGGTGGGAAGGTCTTTTGATGGTGGGGTGATGATAGCCGGTGTGTGCTGCACCCGGGGTGGTGAACAAGGATGGGACTCCGGTGGATGGGAGAGTACAAGGTTGTTGTTGAATTTAAAGGCTCCCGGAAAGTGTGGCGGATGCACTAGGCAAATCCGACGTGTCGGGTCAATGTCGGCATTCTATTCATCTAACCATTTCTTACCTAGGATTATGCAAGGGCTCGCCAAAGTACCAATCTGACACCAAGCTCCATCAAAATATTTGGCCTTCCCGAACCATTTATGGAATTCAACGAAGACTTGGTCTCCATTGTGCACAATTTGTCCGGTCCTAGAAAGAGAGGCAACGATATCGGGGGATACCCAATTATCGGACTCTAAGTCAATGAAATCAATTTCCGTGGGCTCTCCATTAGGTAGGTATGCAAGGGATATGATTGGGTGAGGGATCATTTGACTCTAGATTGAAAGATGACAATAGTGGGTGGACAATGCATGGGTTGGACCGATGATGACTCCAATGCAAGCGTGCCCTAGGACTTGACTTGTAGAGACAAGTCAATGACTTGCTCTGATACCACTTGATGTGACACCACTAGGGGAATGCAGCAAAGAGATGAGGGCCCTCGGACCTACCATATAAACACAATCAATATTGAGCACGGGGTTGCGTACATCACCGAATCGCCGTTGCACACACGAACCTGAGGTGACTCGGTGATGCCGAGTGGAGGTGGTGGATCAAGACCCTGGCTGGTCGTGGGCCAGCAGGGCTAAGGTTGCCCTCCCCAGGGTACGATGCCTACAACTAAGGGGCTGGGCGGGTGCCAAGTGGGGGCACTGGGTCACTCTCACACTCTGGGGTCGGGCGCTCTCTCTCGCTACCAACGGAGCAATTTCACGAATATTAAAGGAACAAGTACTGATGATGGGAGCAAGGGCTAGAGCTTACCTGGTTGGTTTGAAGAAACCAACCCCGTTCGGAGACGATGGGCGAGCGGGGAAGTGTGGGTTCCCCGCACACTGCGTCGACTGAAGCTTCGACCTGTTTAAATAAGTACAAGTACTACGCCTCACGCAGGAGGGGGAGCTTGGGGTGGGGAGAATTGGACTACAATCAAACACTACCTCCACACAGGGAGGGGCGGTATGCCGGCCAGGCGGGGAGGGAAAAGAGACTAAGAACGGAGCCGGATCACCCACTCAGAGTTCTGTCCACTGGTTCTGCCCGCTGACAGGTAATCGCTGTCGGCTCTGTTGTGATCGCTCCCGGAGTTGAAAGTAGACGAGACCAGCGCCAAAATGTCGGTGACTGACCCGGGATGAAGCCTGAATTTTTTCCGGACTTTCGAAGTGTCTCTGATGGCCGGAGCAGGTGCTGGTTCGGCGCTGCCTAGTTCTGGCTCGAGCAGGATTCAGGAAGCTGCAGCGGGAAGACGTAGCCGCCCCGAGTGCTCCCGTGATCAGAATGACACGGGACCAGGACAGTTGCGAGCGTGGCCGCGTCCTCTTCGATCAGCAAGAAAGAACGGCTCTGGAGGAGGTCAGGGTCGAGAGGAGCAGCCCGAGAGGTGGCGAGGTATCGGGCCAGACCCTGACTGACCTGAACGGCGTCCCTGTGGTAGAAAAATTGGTACAAGCAGCTCCAAACTCCAGATGATGCCCCGCTGCCTGAGTTGGATAAAGGACTGGTGGGACTAAACTCCGGCCAAGTGGCACCTCCAGAAGCGGAGGGGAGTGGCCGTGGGGGCTCCAGGAAGTCGCCTCAGGTTGCTGGCCGGGCCTGTTCTGCGCAGTCGGGGGAGAACGGCTCTCCCGGATGGCTCCGAACTCCGACTGAGGCGGGACCACCTCGCCTGCGAAGCTAGCTGAAAGAGCTTTCCGTTGATGTATGGCACACACCCAGGAACGCTGGGATGTGGGCGGGGTCGTCGCTGCAACAGGATGGTGGATCTGCAGACCTGTAGTTGCCACTAGTGGATAGAGAATGGGGTATATGAGATGGGAAATGGGGTGGATGGGTGTGGGGGTGACCCCCTGGCTGTGTGGGGGTCTGGTAGGGGGTGATTTAAGGTGTAGGAGGGGTAGAATGGGGGCTGGAGGGTGGTCTTCACAGTGGGTGAGAGATGAGCTGCGAATTTGGGCTTGAAGGGAGAGGGGGAAGATGAGGGGGCACAAGTGGGTGGAGGGAAGGTGAGTTTTGAATTTCCCTTAATGGAGGTGATCAATGGTAGTCTTGGGGATGGGAAGAGGTGCCTTGGAGAAGAGGGAGGGATGCTTGGGAAGAGGGAGGGGTGCTTGGGGGAGAGGGAAGGGTGCTAGGGAAGTGGGAGGGTTGTCTAGGAATACGAAAGGTCTCTTGGGTGGAGGAGGGGATGAATGGTGGTTTTATGAGCCTAGGGAAATGAAGGGTTGTAGTTAATGGGGTGGGGTGATGTGGCAAGGAGGGAGGAGAGAGAGGGGGGGTGAAATTGGGAGAGAGAGGGAGGAGGAGAGAGAGAGGGGTTCGCCCCCTTCAAGAGAGAGAGAGAGAGAGAGAGAGAGAGAGAGAGAGAGAGAGAGAGAGAGAGGAGATTCACTCAAGAAAGAGAGGGACACAATTTTGTGTGGAAATTTTTTCATTCAATACTTCATTCCCTTCTCCAAGTGGGGTTGGGGTCCTATTTATAGGGATCCCAACATTTACAATAAGTCCCTGAGATAAGTGCTAATAACAAATAACCAAAAGAGGTGGGGAAGGGGGAGGGCGCCCCTGGGCCAGGCCCACCTAATTGGGCCCATAAGCCACTCTAACCCAACATGATGAACACAAACTTAGGTAAATAACATAATAGCCTAGGGACTTGACTCAAAACAAAGGGAAAATTACATCAAATTGACTCAAATAAAAGGGGAAAATACACCAAGATGACCCAAATAGCAAGCCCAAGTGTCGAAGCAGACCCGTCCAGTCGTGGAGCTGCATCCTACCCATCTCCGGGAGGGAGAGAGGTGCCGAGCCAGAGGGAATCATGGGTGATGTCCCCATCAGACAGACTTCTATTTCAGTTGACAGATCTTTCCTTGGTCGACAGATTTCTTGACCTAAACGCGGACCTCCATCCGATCGCATTCTCAAGATGGCGGTCTCCTGCAGCCGCGTTCTATCAAAGTTTGTCCAACACCAAGGTCTGACTAGAAGGTTTATTGTGTTCTATTTGCAGTCTCAGACGACCTTTTGACTATTTCAAATCTGAAACAGTACCTACCAAGTCATTAATTAACTATGGAATTAAGAAAGACACTGTTATGCTACTGAAATCCTTCCATAGCACAACATCCCTTTAATTCATTCTTGACCTCTTTTCCAAGAATTCAGTATGTTCTTGCCTTGCTTACTATCGCCTCAAATGCATTATTGTCGGCCGAACTTATTGACATTCTCATGGAAATAACTAGATTTATAACTTGAAGATACAAGTGCGGGCACGGAGGATGTCCAAGGGCTCCAGTCTAGCCCCCACGGCAGAGGGCTGGAAATATACTGAAAACCATGTGGTATAATGATTATTGGCGTCGCATTGCGCTAGGAGTACTTTCTTTATAAACTAGCCAAATCCACGAGACAATTCATGAAATTATACATGCTTGTTTGAAAAGTACATTCTCGTTCCATGCTTGTTACATGACAATACATTCTCGTGCATAGCCTTCTTATGGTTATGAAAAGTACATTCTTGTGATTTATAGTACATTCTTGATTGAAAGGCCAATTTATATTCTTGCTAGATCATGATCTTACATTCTTGAATATCGTACTTTACAGTTAGTCTTACTACTTGTTACTATTATCTTTACCGCTTGATTTATCGCACTTTCTTTCATTATTACTTCTTCTAGAGCTAAAGCATTAAATATGTAAACTATGCTAACATGATGACACGAAGATACCTACTGGACAAGTGCGCTCACTCCCTACTTTCTCCAACTTTTCAAGAAGCTCTAGTGGATCGGAGTTGGATAATTCAAGTGGTGGTTCCGAGAGCGATTGAAGATCGAGAAGAACTCTAGATAGCTATCTACTTGAGTCTATTATTATTGTTCAGGATCATTCATTGCAATAGGCGATGAACTTGATCATGTCTATGTAATTTTCTATTTTCTTGAGTCTAGTGAGTCTTGTGGTCGATTGAGTCAATGATCAGTTGTAAACTCTGATTATTATTATTCAATAAAGTTGAAGGTTTTTGGTCTTATGATGTTGAGTACATTATTTATGCTTTTATGTGAATGGATGTGGCGCCATGATTGCCTTGCTAGCTAGAGGCTTACTTTACCGGCTATTCATGTTCCCGACTTGTTTCCGCTAAAATCTCAGGGCGTGATACATACATTTTCCTCTCATTAACATTCACACAACGGGCTATGTTGGACACATATCCATCTATGAATCTCAATTGTTTCAACCATTGACACACTTCCTAGATCTGTATATCCCTAAGCATGTAAGTTGTTTTAAGTTGCACAACTTTTCCATGTACATGCTGTAGTTCTATCTCTGGACGTTTACAAAGCATTTTTGAGTCCAGACACACTTTGGTATTGTCCTTTGTTTTACCTTTTATGTCTATAATCGTGTTGAACACATTATCAAAGGCATTCTTCTTGACATGCATGATATCCAGATTGTGTCGTACAAGATGAGTTGGCCAAAAAGGTAATTCCCATAAAATGCATTTCTTGTTTCAGTTGTGATCCTTTCCAAATCTAGGGAGTTGTCGTGTGCTACCGAACAGTTGTACTATATATGGTAAATTTTACACTCGTGCCGTCATATGTCGACCAAACACCGATTCTAAGTCTGCTTCATTAATTTCAATAGTGTTTTTTTACTATGAGTCCATTTGCCTTCGGAAAGAATAGTCATTTGATAAAAACTGCCATGGCATTTGAACCACCATGCTTTCCCACCATGTTTTAGTACAAATGATTTAATATCATCCATACAATATGGACATGTTAACCTCCCATGTGTGCTCCAACTAGATAGCATTCCATATGCATGGGAAGTCACTTATTGTCCATATCAGTGCAACCTTCATAGTAAAATTTTACTTCTTGGATCTATCATAAGTAATAACTCTATCAGTTCACAAAAATTTTAGCTCATCAATCAACAGTCTGAGATATATGTCTAATTTTTTTCCAAACTTTTTGGACCAGGAATTACTAAGGAGAAAAATAGATTCTCTCGCTTCATGCACATGCCCGGTGGAAGGTTGTACAGTGTCATGAACACTGGCTAATAAGAGTAAGATGCCACTGAACCACCAAATGAATTGAAGCCATCTGTGCATAAACCCAACCTAACATTACGTGGCTCCCTTGAGAAAGTAGAATGAGTACGGCTAAAGTGAGTCTAAACTTCGCCATCGGTAGAATGATTGATCATATCATCAGCATGGTGTACCCTTTCCGCGTGTCATCTCATATACCGAGCTGTCTTTGAGGACATATAGAACTGCTATAGTCTGGGCATAAGAGGGAAGTATCGTAATGACTTGTGAGGTATATATTTTTGCTTTGAATTGTCCCCTCTCTTAGGTTTGAATCTGTCATGATGACAAATAAAACATGATCTCTTATCTGCATCCTCTTTGTAATATAACATACAGTGATTAGGGCATGCATCTATTTTCATATATCCAAGCCCTAGCTCATTGACCATCTTCTGTGCATAGTAAAAAATTTTAGGCAACATCCCATCTCAAGGTAACATACTCTTAATGAGGAGGTGGAGACGGTCAAAATAATTCTCACTGATGTGAAATTCAGGTTTCAAGTTCAGCAACTGTGAGACCGTAAACAACCGAGTGTGCTTTTGATAACCATCCCACAATGGCTCATCAGCATCCCTCAGAAGTTGATAAAATCTTTCGACTATCTTATTCGACGCTTCTTCCTTGTATACATTTTCCTCTTTAAAATTAAAATTAGAACTAGTAGCATCTTCAACCATATCGATGTATGCACTTGTGCCTGCAACATTGTAGGTCTCCTATGGCAAGACATCCTCACCATGACACATCTAATTCATATAACCTTCCATAAACCCTTTCTTGTACAAATGACGCTGCACATCCCACGGTGAAAGCCACCTCAAGTTTCTACAAACTGAACAAGGGCATCGAATGTAACCCTCGCGGTCTACTGCTGCACTTTGATTCCCTAATGCAAACTGAATGAAACTCTCAACTCCATGTTTAAACTCCACGGACACTACCCGATCAACAATTCTATGATACATCCATAAATGATTTGTCAGCATTTTTCCTATATACCTGTAGATCTATTAAAAATCCACTCAGATTAAAAGAAAGAAAACATAGGCTATGAATGGGGAAAAGGAAAGGGAGCATGCGTGGATGCTATGCCGGAGGGTGATCGCCAGAGGACACGCGGGCCTCAAATGATATAACAATAAAAAAAGGAGGGATCACAGAATACCTTTGAAGCGTGGGAGATGTGAGTGCCTTCCTTCTCTTCCTATCGGCCGACCGATGGAGAGAGTCTTCCTTGAGATTACCCTTGTAAAACAAAGACAACAACCAATAAAGAATGGATTGGAAACCAAGTGTAGTATCAAATCCAAATGAAAAATATAACGTGAGAACATGGATATGAACACACCTTATTGGGTGTTACCCTTTAAACCTCTATGCAAAGGGTGGGGGTAAAGATATGATAATATGAATGTAAAAGACGTGCAAGTGTTGCAGTGAGGGAGGTTCAACCTGGTTGAGAAAGGTATGAAAAGAATGATGCATGCATGTGTGAACTAACTTATGCAGTTAAGAGAAATAGAGAACAGAGAAGAAAAGCCTGGGAATATTTCTCCTGTGCTTTGGCTTTTGATGGATCGTTCGGGAGGAAGTCCCGAATGGATGAAGCTTTATGTGCAGGGAAGACTTCCTCCTCCAACCATGAATTTGGCAGCACCTCCCCTCTGTATTGAAGTCGGCCTCCTTGAACAAGAGCCGCAGGGCTCCATTTATAGGGAGAGATTCGATGATCAATTCTCAGCAATTAGGATAATCATCCACGGAAGGAGATAAACTTGGAAAGAGTCCTCTCCAGTTTGGGAAAGCCACCCGAAGGACTTCCCCTCGTTGAAACGGACCTCAAACAGAGGAAGGAAGGAGCCACAGTCAAACACGGAGTTTTCAGGGAAATGGTGTCAGACCCTATGGTCGCCCATTAAATGCGCGCCCACCCAAAGAGTCGCCCATTCCAAGCCATTTTTGGAAGATTAGAAATTTCCAAATTTAAGAAAGAAATCATGTCTGGGGTACCGGACGCGAATTAACAATTTCATGAATTTTGGATGGATTAAAAATATCAAACTTAGGCAAGGAAAGTCGCGTCTATGGAGCCAGACGCGTTTATGAATAGGTGACGAGATGAGTGGACGCGTATTCTTGAATTATTAGGAAATTGAATATTACCAAAAATCGACGACGAAACTGCGTCCACATGGGCAGACGCATTTTTATTGAATTTCAAGAATTTGGTAATTAACATAAATGGGAAAAGGCAACCGCGTCCGGACGAAAAGACGCGTATTCTTGAATTTCAGGGATTAACAAAAATAGCATTCTAAATCACATCCGGACATACAGAGGCCTATTCTTGAATTTATGAAAAATTACCAAATCGAAAAAGGAAATAGCATCCGTATGGACAGACGCATATTCAGGAATTTCAGGAATTTGGTAATTATAAAAAAAATAGAAAAAGAAATCGCGTCAGCTAAATCGGTCACCCATTAAAAACGCGTCCAAGGGGTCTGACGCGTTCAAGAAGAGGTTCCAAAAATTGGAGAAAAGCCCAGGAAAAATTTAGAAAAATAGAAGAAAGCTGAATATTCAAGAAAAATGGGGAAAACCACTCAAATAAGTCGATTTGAGGGTTAAATTGGGGCGTTATAGAGCAATATGAGATGCACTCACAGTAATGTCATTTTTGGCGTGTCTATAGTACCCACTAAATGTTAATACACAAACAACTTTAAAATCATTACTTTAGAAAATAAGTCAGACACTTTTCTCACATCGTTCAACGCAAACAACATGAATAGGAAGGGATTATTATTTAGATTATCATGTTTTAACCCATCCATGAAGGTTTGATCACATGATCACTTACTATATGTATTGTATGATTTGTTGAAAATTTTGACAGCATCTCCCCACACTTCTCTAAAATATCAAAAATATTTATTGATTAAGAAATTTTCTTAAACACATACTAGTAAGTGGTTAATAAAATACTCAAAATCAATAAAGGTATATGTTGCACCATCTTATTTTCTTGAACTAATCGAGATTTAAGCACAAGGGATTACTCTGTAAATAGAGCAAAATGGCATAACGCCAAAAGCGCTTTGCCAGCCTAGTCGAACCCGTCAACCGGGACATTTTGATGTGTCAAATGGCACAACACGATAAACGAGAATCATCCCGACCAAATGCCACCATGCCAACCAGTTTCTCGATGGCTGGATCAGGCCCAAAGTTTCAAACAACTTGCTATACCAAACGACACTCTGTGAAGATTCCAGGACCACTCCCGGATACCCTTCATATAGTATCACTCCGCTGGCACTTCAACAACCGGGCCAACCTAGGACCCAGAACAACTTGCTACGTCCCACGGCACCCTGCAGAGAATCGGGAATCCTTCCCGAACACCTCATCAATGGTACAATGCCAATGCCTTTAAACGTTGAATCCAATTTGTCTCTTGAAGTCACTTGCCCTCTCACATGGCTCTACACCAAGACACAAGAATCATACTTGACTATAAGACAAGCGGCATCATCACGCGGACATCTCAGTTGTCAGGCCAACATGGGACTCACAAGCACCCATTGTGTCACGTGGTGCATGACAAAGGGGCAGGGAACAATTCCTAACATGCCTTCTACAAACGACTTAACACAAGTGACTCTAACATCAAAGTCACATTTAGGCTTTGGAGCCACTAGCAGGTTCCCACCAGATCGCGGTCACCACACTAGGCGCAATCTTCTCTGAACACGGCCACCCTGGTTGCCGCGTTGAGAACGTGACACATGTGTAGACCGTGTTCATTCCAAAGTCTCTCTGATCCGCGTAAACCCCTTTACACGGACCATCGAGTTTTGGGTCACCCTAAACGACCTAAATCCCTTTCTCTCTCCTTATCCAACCTGCCTAACCCTCCAATCATATTTCGATCACCCTAGCCCTCCTAAACAGCTCTTCTCTCTCTTCACCTGACCTGCCTAAACCCCTCTTCTCTCTCTTCTCTCTTCATCTGACCTGCCTAAACCCCTCTTCTCTCTCCTAACCAGCCTGTCTAAACCCACCTCAACTTGACCCTCTTAAACCCAGGCCCACCTTAACCTTCTCTCTCCTAACTAGCCCGCCTAAACCCACCTCAACTTGACCCTCTTAAACTCAGGCCCACCTTAACCTTCTCTCTCCTAACTAGCCCGCCTAAACCCACCTCAAGCTTCCCCGCCTAAACCCCTGTAGGGCCCACCTATGCTTTCTCCTAGCTCACCTAAGACCCAGCTTCCCCACCTAAACTCGGGCCCACCGCCCTCTACTCTCTCCTCTCTCCCAGCTCGCCTAAAGCCCCACCTCAACCCATGAATCCCAGTAGGACCCACTAGCACCCTTCTCTCTCTCTCAAATCTCCCCTCCTAAACCTAGGGAAACTAGACCCACCCTACCCAAACCCAGGGGTTTAGACACACCAGCCACCTATTTTGCCTAACCCCCCTTGGTTTAGGCGGACCAGCCACCTTCCCCGTCTAAACCCCCCAGCTCTCTCTACCCTTGACGTGGGTCACTCCAATCCTCTTTCTAAACCCTTTATGAAGGTCACCCAGCCCTCTATCCTAGCCTCACACCCCTCCTAACCCCTTATTGATGGGAATCGACGCCGAGCAAGTACTTTCATATTACATTTATGTCCTTTAGTTTATTTTTATATCCACGGGAAAGTATACACACAATTGTACGGCTTTATCAGCTAATGCGTCACTCCCGTAGATTGTGTGGGTTTCTATGTAATTTGCCAGTAGGACCAGCAAGGGGGCCCTCAGCCCTTTCCCATTGGTCCACCTAGACCATATGGGGCTGGTCAACCAGCCTAGGTGGCCTTCTAGATGAGTTGAATATCAATTGCCACATGGGTAGACAAAGGGGGTGATTTTTCCTTGGTAGGCTACCTACCAAGTCAAATTGTCTCCCATGCCACTCCATAGTCAATAGGCCCCCCCCTTGTATATTAGATTTATTTTTTTTGTGTTTGTGGCATGCAATCCAGGCCATCCATCTCACATCCCTAGATCTAAGGGTGGAGGTTAGATTTGGTTGGAAGCATATAAAACCATGTATTTTCATGTGAAAATTAATGAAAAATCAGAAATTTTGTTGAATGCCAAGAAGGCTCTTGCGCCCCAACCCTCTCCCCCTGGTTTCCTCTCCTCAAACCGCCAGTTCTAGAGTGTATCAATCTTCTATCTCCCCCTCTCAACCTCTGATCTTCATCTGTGCCGCCGTCGCCGCCATTCGTGCCGCCTTCCAGCCACCGCGGAGCCGTCTTCAAGTTTATGTCCTGCTGGATAGAGGTGTAGTTCGTGAATTCTTTCTGCCAGCCATGAGCTCAGATGGAATTGAAATTTTGAGAGTGTGTTCTTTCCTTGAGTCCCCACCTCCACCTAAATTTTCAAGTCTAAATTCCTCCATTTAGTAATTTTCCATTTTCGTTCATTTTGCATTCCTAGATCTATTTTATCTCTGTCTACAGTGACAATAGCTCTGAGTTTCCCATCTCCGACCTTCTTTTTGATTTTTTTTGGGGTTCCCAATTTTACTGGGCGTTCTGTCCATCATCCCCTAAATCCATAATTTTTCTTGATTTTTGATCTGTCCTCTATCCATTTTTCAAAATTCGTGTTCTATCTCTTCTACAGTGCCTTTCGTCAGATTCTAGATCCGACCCACTGTTAGTGAAAAACTCCTATCAATTCATAGCCACATCCAAACTTGTCCAAACCTATTTTGCCATCTTCCTAGCTCAATTTCCTACACCTTTGATGAAGACCTCAAGAGCTGAATCGGATATCTACCCTGCGGTCAACGATAGTTCTCATAGGATAGCCCTGCAGATCTGAGAGTTAAGCCACTGTACAAAAGCAACCTTCAAAATTCGCCAATTGGAAGTGCAGGCTTTGTTATTTTTCTATAATTACAGAGAGTTGAATCCCTTTGAAGCAGCTTTCCAACGGCGCCAGTTTCGTCGCATTCCGACGTCGGGGCTGATCGCAGTGTCCGTTCTCGCCGGAGCGCGCGCCGAAAAATAGAACCGGCAGATCCGTGGCCGGTCATTCTGACCGGTGCCGAACGGAGCCGCCTGGCCTCCGTCCGGCGAACCAGCGTGCCGCCAGCCCAGGGAACACTTTCACAAGTGTCCCCACCACAGTGGTGACACCGGGTCCCGCACGGTCCCTCCGGACAGCACGTGGGCCCCACCGTCACGTGTTCGGGTGCTGCCGAATCAACGCGAGAAGTCGCCCGTCAACCCGAATTCGGTCCTCCTGGACCCCATTGTGTAGCCCTTTACCTCCCTGCGTGGAGTGGGCAGAGATTTGTATTGCTGTAATCTTGTGTATTATTGTTCCGGGAGTACGAGTTTCGGCCGGGTCCGTCGTCCCCACGCCGAGCGCGTAGAGGTATCGTCCTCGCTCCTTACTTGGCATTTTGCTTAATTTCATATATGCTTGTTTATGCCGCTGCTAGAGAGCATGATAGGATAATTAGCTCGCTTTCTATTTATATCACCGCTGCTGCGAGAGAGAGCGTTACCGACCCATGACCCGATCCGGGCACGAAAGAGAGAGCCGACCACCCTAGCTCACTGCCGGTTTCTCAACCGCGCACGTCCGACGCTTCCCTCGTTAAGGGACGATCGCGAGCTTGTCGTGTCCGTGGTCCCGTTCCGCATCAATTTGGTATCAGAGCAAGGTTGAGTCTAGGGTGTCAAAAAAAAAACAAAGAGTGTCATTTAGTCATTAGTCATTGTCTAAGTCGTGTTTAGGGTCATCATTGTTTTAAAACAAAAAAAAGTGTCTTTTTACATTGCATCCCAATAACCCGGTATATAAAAAGGTGTTGTCCGAACATTAGGCTACGCCTATCGGGAAGGCCGCACACTTGCGCGAGTGATCTTCGGATCGATTAACTCCGCCCCGTACCGAGTATTAGTGTCTTGTCCACATGGTCTTGCATATCTATTCCTAGGGATCCAATCCCATCTTTTTGGAAACTATGGCCAACCCATGCCGACCCGTCCAAGGCGATAGGTCCGTGTCCGAGTACATTTGAGACTATGATAAGTACCGGATGGAATATGGAGTTGGAGAGGATAGCATCACGATTGCCTTTGAGTTCTGGAGAGGTTTACGGTTTCACTTCCAACTTGAATGTCTTGTCCGCGACGCGTTCTCGCTGGCGCAATCTTATAAGGTCGCTCTAGAGGTCGAGCCCTTTGAGTCTCATTTTTCTCGCTCTAGAGGTCGAACCCTTTGGCAAACATCTACCTCCCAACCGAGTCCCGAGTCGATCGGACTACCTAACCCAATTCCTTCACCACCCGAGAGTGCTCCATTGTCACCCTCACCTTCCGATCTTAATTCGGAACCCTCTCATTTGGAGCCACCCAAGCCCCAGCCACCCGTGTTTCTAACGGGTACGCTTTTCATCGCCGAGCCGCTTCTTAGTTGGCTCAAGGATGGCTTGGTCCCACATCCCTTCCCATCCATGGACCCCACCTTACCTTTAGTGCCGGTCAACTCATTCCATACCACATTTCGATCTAGTCACCATATTGACACGTTGGACGATCTTGTTATGGGACTAGACACGCAATGGAAGTTGACACATATGTTGGTCCGAGACTTCGACCAACCCACGAGTCGTAGCTTCACCCATCCGGCCTTCGGGTCCATTACCTCCGAGTGCACCGTGGGTTATATCACCACGGAGGTTCTTCTACTTCTCCCGCTACCGGATGAGCCCGACTTCATGACTTTGCTTCCGAGGGAGGAGTTATATTTCCTATACACGGTCCCATCTACCATGACGGAGGAAGGTGACCACCCGCACCTTCAAGAATTTCACGATTGGGACCCTATCATGTTGGAACCCACCATAAGGGGTCATACCTTCTTTGATCCCTTTGACCCCTTCCCTAGTGGATCCCTAGACCCTTCATATTCACTTCACTTCTTCGAGGGAGTCCGCTACCACACCCCTTCCCCACGGGCCGGATCGTCTATGCCCACCAAGCCCGTAACCTTACAAGATACACCATCATCTAGGGGAGATACTCTTGGCCCTCCCACATCCACATCCCATATGCATGCATGGCCCACCTTAGGAGGTCTAGGATTTTCTCATGATGCCGACCACCGGTTACGTCAGATGCATGCATGGCATATATTCGGGTGTCCTGGTCCGCCGTCACCCATGTACGGGTCGGACTAACATTAAGTATGTCTAGGGTCATATATGAGTCGGTATTGTCTCTTCTTTGTGTGGTTTGTTTTGTGTGGTTTGTTTGCATGGTTTGTGTGTAATTTGAGAGTCTGCATGTGTCTTGTGCAAGCTCGTTATCGTTCTCTTATGAGTAAGAGGCGATTGGACTCGCTCGATGAGTATGAGATCGGTTCTACATCTATACCTGGATCAGTCGCCTACAGGGACTCAACGGTGATTCCTAGTGAGTCTTCGAGCTGCCACCTCCCCTCTTGAGAGTGCCCCATTCGGAGTGTCCACCTCTATCCCATAGCATCTTGTGCATATCGAGTATATATGTAATGAGCAGGTGACGGTCACTTGGAGTGGAGCATACCCACGCTACTTGGCACGGTGACGGATCCGCCGGAGTACTCGAGCATCCATACCCCTACTCGACGGGGTCGAGTTCCTCCCACCCGGGGAGAGTTGATGGGAATCGACGCCGAGCAAGTACTTTTCATATTGCATTTATGTCCTTTAGTTTATTTTTATATCCACAGGAAAGTATACGTGCAATTGTATGGCTTTATCAGCCAATGCGTCACTCCCGTAGATTGTGTGGGTTTCTATGTAATTTGCCGGTAGGACCAGCAAGGGAGCCCTCAGCCCTTTCCCATTGGTCCACCTAGACCATGTGAGGCTGGTCAACCAGCCTAGGTGGCCTTCTAGATGAGTTGAATGTCAATTGCCACATGGGTAGACAAAGGGGGTGATTTTTCCTTGGTAGGCTACCTACCAAGTCAAATTGTCTCCCATGCCACTCCATAATCAATAGGCCGCCCCCCTTGTATATTAGATTTATTTTTTTTGTGTTTGTGGCATGCAATCCAGGCCATCCATCTCACATCCCTAGATCTAAGGGTGGAGGTTAGATTTGGTTGGAAGCATATAAAACCATGTATTTTCATGTGAAAATTAATGAAAAATCAGAAATTTTGTTGAATGCCAAGAAGGCTCTTGCGCCCCAACCCTCTCCCCCTGGTTTCCTCTCCTCAAACCTCCAGTTCTAGAGTGTATCAATCTTCTATCTCCCCCTCTCAACCTCTGATCTTCATCTGTGCCGCCGCCGCCGCCGTTCGTGCCGCCTTCAAGCCGTCGCGGAGCCATCTTCAAGTTTATGTCCTGCTGGACAGAGGTGTAGTTCGTGAATTCTTGCTGCCAGCCACGAGCTCAGATGGAATTGCAATTTTGAGGGTGTGTTCTTACCTTGAGTCCCCACCTCCACCTAAATTTTCAAGTCCAAATTCCTTCATTTAGTAATTTTCCATTTTCGTTCATTTTGTATTCCCAGATCTGTTTTGTCTCTGTCTACAGTGACAACAGCTCTGAGTTTCCCATCTCCGACCTTCTTTTTGATTTTTTTTGGAGTTCCCAATTTTACTAGGCGTTCTGTCCATCATCCTCTAAATCCACCATTTTTCTTGATTTTTGATCTGTCCTCTATCCATTTTTCAAAATTCATGTTCTATCTCTGCTACAGTGCCTTTCGTCAGATTCCAGATCCGACCCACTGTTAGTGAAAAACTCCTATCAATTCATAGCCACATCCAAACTTATGCAAACCCGTTTTTCCATCTTCCTAGCTCAATTTCCTACACCTTTGATGAAGACCTCAAGAGCTGAATCGGACATCTACCATGCGGTCAACGACAGTTCTCATAGGACAGCCCTGCAGATCTGAGAGTTAAGCCACTATACAACAGCAACCTTCAAAATTCTCAAATTGGAAGTGCAGGCTTTGTTATTTTTCTGTAATCATAGAGAGTTGAAGCCCTTCGAAGCAGCTTTCCAACGGCGCCAGTTTCGTCGCATTCCGACGTCGGGGCTGATCGCAGCGTCCGTTCTCGCCGGAGCGCGCGCCGGAAAACAGAACCGGCAGATCCGTGGCCGGTCATTCCGACCAGTGCCGAACGGAGCCGCCTGGCCTCCGGTCGGCGAACCAGCGTGCCGCCAGCCTAGGGAACACTTCCACAAGTGTCCCCACCATAGTGGTGACACCGGGTCCCGCACGGTCCCTCCGGATAGCACGTGGGCCCCACCGTCACGTGTTCGGGTGCTGCCGAATCAACGCGAGAAGCCGCCCGTCAACCCGAATTCGGTCCTCCCGGACCCCATTGTGTAGCCCTTTACCTCCCTGCGTGGAGTGGGCAGAGATTTGTATTGCTGTAATCTTGTGTATTATTGTTCCGGGAGTACGAGTTTCGGCCGGGTCCGTCGTCCCCACGCCGAGCGCGTGGAGGTATCGTCCTCGCTCCTTACTTGGCATTTTGCTTAATTTCATATATGCTTGTTTATGCCGCTGCTAGAGAGCATGATAGGGTAATTAGCTCGCTTTCTATTTATATCACCGCTGCTGCGAGAGAGAGCGTTACCGACCCGTGACCCGATCCGGGCACGAAAGAGAGAGCCGACCACCCTAGCTCACTGCCGGTTTCTCAACCGCGCACGTCCGACGCTTCCCTCGTTAAGGGACGATCGCGAGCTTGTCGTGTCCGTGGTCCCGTTCCGCATCACTTATCCTATAAAACCCCCTGGAAGGACAAGGGTCAAAAAGATGGAATGCATGCAGAAGCGCATCACATGGGGCACTTAGCGTGCGAAGCTCGGAAGGCTTTTATTGGTTGGCTTGTTTGGCTAAACACATGCCGAGGGTATGTTACATCAACATCCCTCGTATGGCATCCAGTCGATTCACACAAGCCCCCTCTTGCTGAGTACGAATTGTCTTGAGAACAATTAACGCCTTGGGACCGCTCGTTGCCCACTGTTTTCGGGCCGATGACTGACTATCCTACCCGTCGACTAGATGGTATACATACTAACCAGCACTCCCTAGACACTCAAGTAGCCATAGTTCAAGCTCAAGAGTGAAGCAGTGAAGGCTTGACTTGTTGGCTTGTTGTTCGGCTAAACACACGCCGAGGGTATGACGCATGATCGTCCCTCATATGGCATTTAGGCAAGACACAAGCTATTGGGTCCCTTTCTTGGGTGCAACCGGATCTAGAGGAGGGGTGAATAGATCCCTTAAAAATATGCCCTCTTAAAACTTAATAGACCAGACAAAATTCTGGTTTGAAAACAAATAACCATATACAAGCTGATGCAAATAATGGGCCACTAAAATAGAACTTGAGATAACAAATCATCAGCTTGAGCACATTTTAGAATGTGGTTAAATATCTAAGATCTACTTATGGAGATTCAGATTATCATGATCTCCTACTTGAGTGTGTGCGTATGAGCCTATGTTCAAACAACAAGGGTGCTGCCAAACGTTGAACTGCTCACCGAATGTGTAGTGTTCGGCCATATCAAAGATGGTGAAATAAAACAATAGGACCTTGTGAAATGGAGGTAGAAGAAATGGAAGCAATCACACACGGACACGCCACTGCACAAGGATTTTTAAGGTGGTTCAGTCTGTAAATTCATAGACCTACATCCACCCCTCACCAAACCGGTGATGCTTTACCGCACGAGGATGAAGTCCTCAACACATATGGGGATGAAATCCCCCCCACACACACATGGGGATGGACCCCCCACACACACACGCACACAAACAAAGAAAAATAAGCTGCAAGTGTAGCAAAAAGATGGATACAGACCCTCAGTCGCACACACGGAGAACACGTTGTAGACACAGCACACCATACAAGGATATGTCGATGAAAAGCAAAGAAAACAAGGAGAACATAAAACAAGAGCAATATAGCTTCCATGCCATTCCTCAACCCACAACCATCCTGCAATCATTCCAAGCCCATAAAACATAAATACGATGGCCAGGATGGATTGAAAACATAAATAACTATGTTCATGCTCCGAAAACATAAATGAGGATGTGCAGGCTGTGGAAGACATAAAGACGATGGGCAGGATAGGAAAAATGATCCTAGCGAGCTCATGTATCCATCCCCCTACCTCGATTGCACCGAAAATGCCGTTACGGGCGCATGCAAGCGGAGGGGGCCGCGCCGCTCTCTCACGCCCACCCGTCTCCAAGCGCCGCGGTTTGCCCTAAAGTTGACGTCACCGCGCTCCTCGCGTCACGGACTTTCCGATGACGCCACCCACGCCTCCGTCCGTGACCCGAATTGATCGCGCCACCAAGAGAGGGGGAGAGGGTTTCCGCGCGTGAGAGAGAGAGGGTGAGGGAGAGAGAGAAGAGAGAAAATGGGGAGAGAGAGAGTTCGATGGAGATAAAAAAAGGTTTGACATATTTTTTTTTGATTTTTAACCTCTAATTGCCATGAAACCCTCAAATAAGCATAATTGCAATTATGCCCATTTAATTTCTTAAAAGCTATAATAAATGGGTAAAATTACTAGAAAATGCCAATTAAATTCTAAAAAATCTCCTAAATTCACGGATTAAAATATATTTTATTACCGGTAAGGATCCGTTAAGAAACGAGTCTTACACTCTTCCTCTGCTACATATTTTTTTTTATACTGATTACTTCCCAGACGTTATGATCTTGGGGTGCCGTGTGTTTTATGCTAAAAGGAATAAATGCAACGCTTCTTTTCTATGTTGAAATATACATGTGTCTCTCTTCGTAGAGCTCATCTTGCTGCTATCCCACCGGCTTCTATTAAGATTTCACTTTCCATGTTTCCTTTATCGTATGGAGATCACTGCAACTGGAGAGGGACCAAAACCAGCCTATCCAGCTACAATGGATTGGGTTTGTTGTTCTGTCCCCTCTGATCTGCGGTTCTTAAGGTTGTTTTCAGTGCACCTCTCTGTCCCTGTGGCAGACCCATGCCCCTTGGGCAACATTAACTCTATAATCCCTTCCCCCGATATCCCATGTTGCATTCAGATCCCCCATGTGTCTGATATCCATGGACACATGCTGTTTTGTTTCTGTTAGCTGAAACGCTACTAGAGAAACAACCATATGCCTTCTCACTCACGCTATGAGTTGTTGAGGCCTTGGTTCAATCCCAAAATTGTAGAAGTCTATCTCCTTGTTTGCTTGTCGTATAGATTTAGCCTCTCAAGGAGTTGCTGCCCGCTGTTGAGCATCACTTTGGCTCCAAAGCCAGTCACTCATGAACACTTCTCTCGTTCGCTTAAATGCCCAATGGGGCTATGTCTCCCCCAAATGTCTGGCTACATGCTCACTGGATGTTGATCATCATTGTCTCAAGCCTTTATTTGCGGGAGAAACAATGCCTACCTTCTGATTTCATCGAAGCTTTTCTGTTGGAATTAAAGACCTGCAATGGGGAAGGGGCACATCATGGTTTTACACGGATTATAGCCTCCTCTTTAACCACCCTAATATCTCCCAGAGGATCTGCTCCTTTATAGCATGTTCTATGGTAGGTGTCTCATCGGAGAGCTGGACATCAATGGCCTTAGAGTCAGTAGTGATTAACTACACAGAATGCATGACGTGACTTGAAGTGGAATCATCCGTAGGTCAGTAGAGATCCTCTAGCAGGCTAGTCCTCGAGGTACCATCTCTGCCTAATTTTGGGATATAGATTAGCCAACTTTAGCTCACTTTGCTTTTAGGGGTCATATGGGGATTTCCTATGGATGAGCTTCCACTTATTTCACCCCAAAAAAAAAGCTCGGGTACGGGGGAGGTGCTGCCCATTTTTTTCAGTATTATGAACTTAACAAAATCTGGACTAATGCTAAAACAGAGACTAAACAATTGCTATAATGCTAAAACTAATACATCAAACACAAAAGGCACAGGCGATAATGCCAAACTAAGAACAACGCCAAGGATAATGCACTCATGCAGAATATCTGATCTAATAAGCCTCAGATATACCTCTTGCACAAGCAATATGAATAAACTGATCAAGGACAGATCTGAATGAAACTTGACTAAATGAAGATGTCGCGTTGGTTGCAGAAATAAAGAAAATACAACCCATTTTAAAGAAATGAAAAGAATGAGGAAGAGAATAAAATGAATGAACGGTGATCAATGAGCTAATCAAACGGATTATGCATTTGGCAAACATGCATTTTGCATCCACTCACATGCATATTCACTCATGCATTCTGCATTTGCTGAATATAGGGTGATTTGGAGCCCGCTGCAGTAGGGGTCGACCCGTGGGGTCGACCCTTCTCTTCTTTCGTCACCACTATAAGCTATTTGTCACCCTTGGCCAGCCATTTGTTATCACTATAAAGCTATTTGTCGCCCTTAAGCTCTATTTTTCACTGCTATCAAAAGCTCCCGCACTGCCTTGTCAAGCTCCCATGGAGTCGACTCCAAGGCCAAGCGGAGTCGACTCTTCTCCTTCATCCTTCACGATTTCAGCTACATCATCCATTTGTCACCGCTAAAAACCCATTTGTCTCCACTATAAGCTATTTGTCACCGTTAGCCACATGTTTGTCACCGCTAAAACCCATTTGTCACCCTTGAGCGCCATTCTTCACCACTGTGAGCTATTCTTCACCAATACAACCCTTTTGTCACCATTGCAAGCCATTTTTCACCACTAAGACCCATCTGTCTCCCCTATAAACACATTTGTTACCAATAAAAAAAAGAGACCCAAAAAAAAAAGAAAATCAACCGAACAAGTCAAATAAAAGAGGCTAAAATAATACGGATAATGTTAACAAACAATAATCAGTGGAAGAACAGGAGGCTGAGGTGGAGGCGTGGACTTGGGTCAACCTTGGCATGTCTGAAGAAACAAAAGAAGAAAGAAGCGATAATAATAATAATATTAAAGATGGAATTAAAAAATATATATAAGAAAAATAATAATAAGCACCGATGGCACAAACCATTGATAAAAACATGATAATGCAATAATAATAATAATAATAAGGTAAAAATAATAAAAGAAAATAACAAAAAAGAAAAAAATAATAACAGAAATAAATAATAACAACAAATGAACATATAACAAAACAAAAGAAGAAATGCTAAGGCTCTCACCTTCCTTGGACCCTATGCATGGGAATATTAACAAGGCCTCTGCGGGTCATGTTTGAACCTCGGGATCATCCCATCATGTTCATGGGTTCACCCTGCTTTGGGCCGATAGCCCGCTATATTTAAATGAATTTCCATTGGAATCTAATCTCGAATATCAATTTTGCCGTATTTCTGGCAGACATGTGGTTCATAATTTGGGACTCTCGTCTAGATATAATTTGGTCAATTAATGACCCGCTCTATCTAGCTGTTTACCATTCAATCGGGGCTATTTTATTGAAGTTCTAAATTCTCATTCCTTCCTTTAATTTATATTTATTTAAGGCCCGAGGGCCCCTTATCTTGGCGATTAATCAAATGTTTTCCTCTCTCCAAGGGGATATAATTAACGCCATGATCTTTATGGCACGGCGAGTCTCCAATCCCGATCTGATATCCACCATCGTCTAGTTAGTCAGACGGAGCGCACCTGTGGCTTCAGACCCTCCTAGTCTTGAAGCCCGAATAAATATCACTTCGGTGACTGGCACGCCCTTGCACTCAATAAAACGCTGAAAAATAAAACACTAACAAAAAAAGTGATTAAAAAAAGAAGTTAAAAGTCATCGAATTTTAGAGTCCATCCACAAGTTGCCACACCCGGTGGGACTGGACCACCTTTCATCTTTTCACCAAGATTTGGGGCCTCAGGGCCTCTGCTTAAAATTCTAACTTCCTCAATTTAAAATTGCTGGTTGCATTCCAATGATCGTGATGGCTGTCACATTTGGCCCACTCGTGGTCGCTAGCCATGCTGACAATGGCTACCTTGCCATGCCGATCCAATTCGGCAGTTTTCCACTAGTGGTCGGCTTCCCCAACTTCCTGAGGGTGGCCTTCGTGGATCACCTGGACGTCCAGGAGCCGGAGCTCATCGCCGCTACAATGTCGACATCAAAGAAGATTGAAGTGGTGGCCTCCTACGTCCACCACGCTCATCTCCGAGCCTCCACTTGTGAGAAGCACACATCAGTTACTAGGAGGGCAGCAAAGAAAAACACCGGCACACTACGGAGCCGGCTTTCTACCTCGGGCAAGTCCATACTTATTGGGGGGTCCGGGTCTTCCTCAACGGCCGACAGGCCAAGATTACACCCGACCGGGTAGTGCCCATGGTGTCGATCCACAATGCCTCCCAGGCATTAGCCCAAAGAGGAATGGACCGCTCCGAGTCTAGCTCAAAGGGAGGATTGGCATGTAAGCCGATCAGGTTTAAACAAATTTGGGTGCCTAAGTAGCCGCGGGCCCCAGCTCCAAGAAGAGAAGAAAGAAGAGAAGAGAAGATCAAGGTGCTGACTCAAGCTTCTCGGAGGCCAGCTCTCCAGTCCCACACTTGCCAGGCCAATATTTGCACACATGATGAAGAATAAGGTGGAGTGACCAAGCAAGGCCAGCTCACCTACAAATTTCCGACACCAGTCAACGTGCCACAAGCTGTCACCTGCCCTGCTAAAGGGCAAGCTTACACCGCTCGGGCCGTCCAGGGGCATGTCCAAGGCCTCGAAGATACTTCTCTGGGGGCACGATGACCCCTGGAAGCTGCTGACGCTACGAGCGAAGGTCGGGAGCAACTAGAAAACCCAGAGAAAAGAAAAGTGGCAAGACTGGGCTGCATGCCATGCCTCTATGAGGAAATTATGCCGACAATCTTGGCGCTCATTGACCATCCAGCCGGCATCCAAGCAAGCTGGAAGCTTCAAATACTTACTTGCTATGTGGCTGGAGTGAACGACTGCTATGGGGCTCCGCCCGCAGAGCATGACAAAGTGGCACAATCCCGCACTGAAGAGACAAATACTAAAATGATCACAATGACTATGAACGTGATCACTACTGAAGACGAAGGAGAAAGGTCGGCACCTTCTCTGGATGCTCCATTGGAAGGGGGAAGCCAAGCTCCCGACCCGACCACTCCCGATTCAGCTATCATGATGATGCTACTCCAAGAATATAAACATGAAATTGAAGTGCTAAAAAGATAGCTCTGAGAGCTGAATATGCAAGCTTTAACCTCGAGGCAGACCGAGGTCCTTCCTGAAGCCTTGCCGCAAGGCACAGCTGAATTAGAAGCTTCACCACAGATGATGGCTACTCAGCCAACACTCAACTACACTGGGGGCATAACCCCTCAACCTGCTCTTCAGGCCCAAGGGCCTGTTATCTTACCTCAAGCAGCAGTTGTGGCGATGCCGCAGATGCAGCAACGTTAGCTTTGCTCAAGCCTGGTCGACTCGGCACTGATGAATAGACTAATGATAGAATAGATGATTGAAAAGAAGCTGGCCGACCGAGGCAATGATGAGTATGCTACTTTTGATGCGTATCGGGTGCCGTACCCTATCCATCACGCTGCCAGGAGATTGCCTCTAGGTGTCACGAAGCCACTAAAGTTTGAATAGTTTAACGGACAAGGTTTTCCAAAGGAGCATATAGCCGGCTACATCAACGTAATGGGCAATCTGGCAACCGATGAGTCCTATCTGCTCAAATTCTTCGGGTCCTCCCTCACATGACTCGCTTTTGATTGGTATTCAAATTTGCCTGCTGGGGCTATTAAAGACTGGCCGAACATGCAATGGCAATTCCAGGAGCGGTTCCACGTCGCTGAAAGAGAAGTGACTGTGTCCGAGCTGTATGCTTCCAAGCAGAAGAATGATGAGACCGCTCTAGAATACATCAAAAGATGGCAAAACCTTAGCATGAGGTGCAGGCACCCGCCACACCAGGAAGATGCCGTGCAAATTTGCAAGCAAAACCTGAAGCGGGGAATCCTCGAGAAGATGATCGGTATTGAAATCAGGTCGTTGGACCGACTGAACAACGTGGTGGCAGAGATCAAGGCCTTCCTCTCCAATCACTCCCCTGCTCCTATTGCGGTAAGCCAAAAAGCCAGATTGACTGATAGGCAGCCCGTGCCCGAAGAAGTTCACACCGTCGACTTTAAGGAGTTCGAGCAGCTAAAAGATAAAGAAAAGGGGGTTTCCAACCCTCCCCTTGCTGAGCTCGATGAACAACAAGAAGACCCGTCCCTGCAGACCAAAATGAAGAAACATTTTTCTTTCCCCAAGGAGAGAACCTGGGTCCTGTTTGAATGGGCTACTGAATACAACAAAATCACTCTACAAAATCACTCTGCCAGAATCGAAGAGACCAGGAGAAGCCAGAAGAAAGGACGATCCCTGTTTCTATCCGTATCACCAAACGATCGGACACTCTACTGAAGGCTGCTATCCATTCAAGGAAGCTATTGAAAGAATGATCAGAAAAGGGGAGCTACAAATGGGCGAATATAAAGTGGATCCTTCACATGCTCACGAGCTGCCCGATCTAAAAAGAGTTGTCAACATGGTATCTACATACCAGCAGCCATCTGAAGAGGTGCTTGCAGTTCACACTACTGAAGAACAAGATGAAGAGATATACCTCGCACCGGCAAGCACTGGCCAAGTTGAAGCCACTACATCTTATCATGCTAATTGGTCCCTGGAGGACCAAAGGCATCTTCCACCGCCAAATGAAGAGACATGCTGCTATACCTCTCCTCCACCTGAGGGCGTGAGGACAAGAATTCCAATTGCTTGGGGAATAAATGCATCCAGCAATGATAATCGGGTGCCACTGTCCCCACTCGAAGTCAAGATGGGAAGCAGTATTCCCAGCTCCTGCCAACCTAGTTCTGCTATGCTAGCAGAGCTGTATCAAAAACTTCAAGAAGTTGAAGTGCTGAGAAGAGAATTAGGCAAGATGGGTTTATACCTAGCTATACTCGGGTAGGCCGGGTCATCATCTGAGGCTTTGCAGGGTGGTACTAAACCACTCGAAGCCTCATTGCAACCGACAATGCCCTGAATGACGCATAACCAGGCAGGGGTGACCCTCCCTTACCAGTTGCAGCACGTGCCCTCCGCACGTCCCTCAACTTCTCGGGCATGCCAGGATGTAATTATTACGTCTCAAGTAATCCCACCAATAAACCCGCTCCCATAATCAGCCGGCTCGCATGCGAGTTCTCTAGCTCCGGCCGTAATGAACAAGCTAAAGATGGAACAAACTGTTGAAACAAAGCTAGCCGAGGAGGAAATTACCGAGGTGCAACTATATATGACCAAGCAAAAGGATGATGAGTCTACTTTAGTCTACATCTGACGATGGAGAAACCTCAATGCGAGGTGCAGATATCCGTCCGACTACAGGGATCCTATCCAAATATGTAAATGCAGTCTGAGGATGAATAGTCTACTAAAGGCCATTGGCATCGAGGTCAAGTCCTTCGACCAATTAAACAATCTTGCAACTGATATTGAAGCTCTTCTCGCAAAGCATTGCCTGGCTACAGCTACCCCGATTCATGAGAATGAACTAGCTAGCGAACGACTGGCGTAAGAAGTGATGCACGCTGTTGACTTCACAAATTTCGAGCTACAGAGGCAAAAGTCAAAAGAGGTGGCTGACCCTTCTGCCACCAAGCCCGTTGAGTAAAGGTTCTCACTAAGGGGAAGAATGAAGAAACCATATTCCTTTTCGAAGGACACAACTCAGACGCTATTTGAGTGGGCCCGGGAATACGACAAGCTCATCCTCCCTGAGCCCAAAAGGCCAGTTGATGCCAGATGGAATGACGATCCTCACTGCTACCCCTATCACCAACAGAGGGGGCATTCCATTGCGGACTACTATGTATTCAAAGATATCGTTGAAAGCCTGATTCAAAAAGGTGAATTACAAATGGGTGAATACAAGGTGGATCCACCGCGCCCGCACCAATTGCCCGTCTTCAAGACGGCGGCCAATAAGGCCTCGTTGTACCAGCCAGAACAACACATGCTCTAAAGGGCATTTCAAGCCCCTCAAGCCATCGCAGGAAGCCAGAAAAAGAAATACAAGTTACAGATGGTGCTCTATTTTGGGGGCAAATGTTGAAAATAAAAGCTGAAGACAAAAACAAGAGCCGCTGCTCTGCTTTCTCGGTCGACTTCACTTGAGCTGACCAATTCAAACAAAGTCAGCCGTACTCAGGGCCGATAGCTAGATGATGAAGCTGTGTAGAGGAATCTATGATAAATGATTTCTCTGGATGAAAAGATCCAGTAGGATGCAACTGCTGCTTTGCACGTGTCACCACACAGTCAAGGGCACTCATAACTCTCCTCCAAGAAGGGGTGCTCCCACCCACCGCAACCCCTCTTGCCAAATAGGAGAGGGGGGGGGGCAATGCTGATGTAACACAGTAAAAAGAAAATGACAATATAAGCCCATCGAAGGCCGGGCAATTACAGACTTCTGTACATCATATATGCCGCTTAAAAATTTACCTCTGATCACAGAGCTACCCAAATGAGGAAGTTCCACACTTCTCATATCCGGCCAAAGCCTGCTATCTTATTTCTCAACTACCCTACATTTCGGGTTAGTAATTCCAGCCCAAGCTGCTACCATATATCTCCAGCTATCCTTTGGCTCTTACAGCCTACTCTCTAGCTATCCTTTTCCTTCTATAGTCCGCTTTCCAATGTCCTTTGGCTTTTACAGCCTACTTTCCAGCTATCCTTGGGCTTCTACAATCCGCTTTCCAATATCCGTTGGCTTTTACAGCCTATTTTTCAGCTATCCTTTGGGCTTTTATAGCCTACTTACCAGCTATCCTTTGCCCTATAAAGCCTACTTTCCTGCTGTCCTGCGACTTTTATCACCTGCTCTCCTAATATTTGTTGGCTTCCACAGCCTGCTTCCTGACATCCTGTGGCTTTCGTAACCTACTTCACAATAAACATTGGCCTTCAAAGCCTGATTTCCAATATCCTTGGCCTGAGGAGCTCCGCCCTTGTCGAGCTTAAAATTTACCCATTAGCCCATCTAGAGCTGGGCCCATAAAATCTCTTTCATTGGCCTGAGGCACTCCACCCTCACCAAGCCTGAAACAGCCCCCTTGTCCAACTAGACCGGGCCCATAAACCTCTTCCTCTCTGGCTTGAGGCACTCTGGTTTAGTCAGGCTCTTGAGTCTTGATCTCTAGCCCCACGGGCGCAATGAGCAGTCAAATTCATTAATAGCCCTACCGAACAAAATATCCCGCATCACAGACGAATCTGCGCCAGGGAGCCCAACAAAAAAAGAAGAAGAAAGAAATAAAAAACATGAAAGAAAAGAATAAAAAATGCAACGGAATGAAAATGATGATCTAAACAAACTTAATAAATCAATAAACCCCAATAAATCCAATAAACCCAATAAACCCAATAAATTAAACAATCCAATAAGCTCACTAAGCCCAATAAATCCAACAAACCCAATAGATTCAATAGATTCAATAAATTCAACAAACTCAATAAACCCAACATAACTAATAAAACCTAAAAAAAACTAATAAACCCAATAAACTCAAAAAAATCCGTAAACCCAATAAACTCAATAAATCCATAAACCCAATAAACTCAATAAAACCCATAAACTCAATGGACTCAACAAATCAATAAATGCAATAAGCCCAACAAATCAATACATTTAATAAAAAACTTAATAAACCAAATAAACCCAACAAAATTCGATAAACCCAATAAACCAAGCAAAATCAATCAACCCAATGAATCGATAAATCCAATAAACCAAATAAACCCCAATAAACCCAATCAACGTAATAAATCAAGCAAACCAAATAGACTCAGTGAATCAATTAACCCAACAAGCCCAATAAACTCAACGGACTAAATAAACCCAATGAACTCAATGAACCCAATAAAATCAATAAACTCAATGGAATCAGCAAAGTTCAACAAATCCAATAGACCCAACAAACTCAACTAATAAATCCAATAAACTCAACAAATTCAGCAAAACCAATTAATCCAATAAACCCAATAAACTTAACAAATTCAATAAACCCAATCAATCCATCTGTCCCACTACAATAACCAACACAACTTAGCGGCTTAGGCCTTTGGCCAAAGTTTGCTTTCCCGCTGCCCTCTGACTCGTATAGTCAGCTTTCCCGTATCTTTTGGCTTTTCCAGCCTGCTACCTCAATCTCCCAAGCTTCCATAGCATACTTCCCAATGTTCCTTGGCCTTTACAGCCTGCATCCCAATTACCCTACGGCTTTCATAGCCTACTTCTTAATATCCTTCGGCTTTTATAGCCTACTTCCCAATTACCCTTTAGTTTTTATGGCCTGCTTCCCAATTATCCCTCGATTTTTATTGCCTGCTTCCCAATTACCCCTTGCCTTTTATAGCATGCTCCCAAACTACCCTTCGACTTTTATAGTATGCTTCCAAATTACTTTTTGGCTTTTATAGCCTGCTTCCCAGTATCCTTCAACTTTTATAGCCAACTTCCCGATTACCCTTTGGCTTTTATGGCCTGCTTCTCAATTATCTCTCGACTTTTATCGTCTGCTTCCCAATTACCCCTCGGCTTCTATAGCCTACTCCCCAACTACCCTTCGGCTTTTATAGCCTACTTCCAAATTACCTTTTGGCTTTTATAGCCCACTTCCTATTACATTTTAGCTTTTATAGCCTGCTTCCCAAGTACCCTTTGGCCTATTCGGCATGCTTCCTTGCTGTCCTTCGGCCTATTCAGCCTGCTTTCCTAATGTCCTATTGGCCTACTCGGCCTGCTTCGCCGCTGTTGGCTCTCATAGCCTGCTTCCCTACTATCCCTTGGCCTACCCGGCCTGCTTCCCTACTACCCTTTGGCCTATTCGGCCTGCTTCCCTGCTGTCCTTCGGCCTATTCGGCTTGCTTTCCTGCTGTCCTATTGGCCTACTCGGCCTACTTCCCCGTTGTCGGCTCTCGTAGCCTGCTTCCCTGCTGTCCCTCGGCCAACTCGACCTGCTTCCCCGATGTTGGCTCTCATATCCTACTTCCCTGCTATCCTATGGCCTACTTGGCTTGCTCCCATGCTATCCTTCGGCTTTATCGGCTTGCTCTCCCGCTACACTTTGGCTTTTATAGTATGCTTTCCTACTATCCTTGGGCTC
Source organism: Amorphophallus konjac (assembly GCA_022559845.1). Classification (NCBI taxonomy): domain Eukaryota; kingdom Viridiplantae; phylum Streptophyta; class Magnoliopsida; order Alismatales; family Araceae; genus Amorphophallus; species Amorphophallus konjac. The sequence goes on from CM040122.1 coordinate 362,736,231, forward strand.
TCATAGCTTGCTCTATTCATGTTGGCTTTGCAAAGTCTGCTCTCTCAATTTTGGCTTCTAAAGCCTACTTTGCCGCCTCTCGTCAAAACCTACTGTTCCGCGCCCGAGTCCCACCAAGACTCACATTAACGCATAAAACACCTTCTCCCTTGCATTGGCATTGATCTCATCCCTACAAATGTTACACAAACATAAAATGCAACTACGATAGTGATATACGCATACTTTGCATGCTATTACTAAAAAAAAAGAAGAAGAAGAAAAAAAGAAAGAGAAAACTCGGTTGCGTGCTTTGATTTTGAATGCTTGATCGCCTTGCTTGCGTGCTTGCTTATGATATAGCTAAAAACCCTTCCTTCAAATTTCATGGGACCTTACTTCCTTGCTAAATAATGCTACCCCGATATTGGATGTGTGTGTATCACAGTACATGCTAAGGGGGAAAACCCAAATATATGGTGGGTGCATACGACAAGGGGAATGGTTATAGTTGTGTCATTAGCGTAACTCATAAGAATACACCCGAGGCAAAACTCCCACACTTCACGCACAATGTAATCAATGGCTTCTAACCATAAGGGTCACATAATTTCTTCCTAACACTATGTGGATGCTCAAATTGTTACACTCACACGAAAGGTAATCATAAGGAAAAAGCGGCCTGCCCCCTTCAAAAAAAATAAGAAAGGAAAAAAGAAGTGAAATGTGGATCCAAGTAGCCGGGAATCCCTACTGAAACAAATGAGGAGACTCGCATGAAAATAGTGAAGTAAATTACAATAATGATGAATCCTAGTAGTCGGAAATCCCCATTGAGACACATGAGAAAACTCTGCAGAATGGTGAAGTCCAGAATCCAAAATATACAAGGGGGCTATGTGAAGCTACCAAAAGTCAAAGGCATGAATGTGCATGTGGGCGGAAAAGTGATCCTTTAGTGTTACTTAGAACGCCTACACATCCCTATGTTTGGGATTCACTGCTTACATATCTGCACTTCCACACCACAGAGAAACTATCTTGGGTGAAGATTGTGATTAAAGCTAGCTACATAAGCTATACGGTGTCCTCTCGGTAGATGCACACCCCTTTAGCTGTGCTTCATGGGTCACGCTCTGTTCATGGATCAAAGGCCCTGTTCCTATCCTACTCCCGATAAAGGGAGCTATGCTATATATCTATTTTGTGTGCTTATTGTCAGTAAATGCTCGCATGCCTGAATAAAAGAAGATAATAAATAAGTCAGATCAAAATAAATGAAAAGAAAACTTCCCCGATTTTGGCTCTCGCGGCCTACTCTCCCTACTTCGGCTTTCACAGCCCGCTTCCTCAATTTCAACTTTGCAAAGCCTACTTCCCCAATGTGGGCCCTCGTGGTCTGCTACCTCGCTATCCTGATTTTGGCCTTGCAAGGCCTGCTTCCTGCTATCTTTTGCCTCTCATAGCCCGATTCCTCAATTTTGGCTCACGTAGCCTTCTTTCCTGCTATCTTTCGGCTCGCGCAGCCCGCTTCCTCAATCTCAGCTTTGCAAAGCTTACTTTCCCAATTTTGGCTCTTAAAGCATGGTCTCTTAAAAAATTAGCTCTTAAAGCTTGCTTCCCCAATTTCGGCCCTTAAAGTCAACTCTCCCAAAATAGGTCCTTGCGACCTACTCTCTTGATTTTGGCTATCGCAGCCTGCTCTCCTAATCTCCCAATTTCGGCTCTTGTAGCCTACTTCCCCAAAATGGGTTCTCGCGACCTGCTCTCCCGCTCCCCTTGGGCTCACCCAGCCTGCTCTCTGCTATCCTTTGGCTCTCGCAGCTTGCTCTCCCATTATCAACTGCTGAAACCCAACGGTCTAGACCTTACGTCTAGCGCCGGCTTAAATAATTTCCTTCCAAGGTTGGCGCTTGACTCTCTATCGAGGCCAATTGCTAAAACCGCTAAAACCCAACGGCTTAGACCTCATGTCTAAAGCCGGCTTAAACCACCTCTTTGCAAGGTTTGTGCTCGACTCCTTGTTGAGACTAACCGCTAAAACCTAACGGCCTAGACCCTACATCTAAAGCTGGCTTAAACCATCTCTTTGCAAGGTTAGTGCTCGACTCCCTGTCAAGATTAACTACTAAAAACCAACAGTTTATACGTTCCATCTAAAGTCACTTAAATAATATCCTTGCATAGGCAAAGACCCATTGTCAACGATACATTGCTCAAACTGCTCAAACTGTTGCACAAATCCTCAGTCCCACCGAATGCTACCTCAGTAAGATGATGAAGAAATCTGCACCCGCGTGCCCCGCATGCATGTCCCTCACCTGCGCCACCCACGGGTGGCGGGAATTTGTGGATGCTCAAATTTGGCATCATGAGATCGACCAAGGTCAGTCATGAGAAGACATAGCTTGCAGAACTGATAAAGAGCCCCTTCGAAGAAAAATTCCGAAGAGAAGTTGACTCCAAGAGCACTTAGAGCCGACTCGGCAACAGTTTACCAAGGCCGCTCACAAGGGAGGCAAATGATGCATAAGAGTGACAAATAGGTCCTTATGGGTGAAAAATGGTTGATAGGGCTGAAATATGAATGTCAGAGCTAAAAATAGGGAAACAATAGAAGCAGAGTCGACTCTAGTTGTAAATGGAGTCGACTCAGCCACGTTGGGCTAGAGAAGCTTTCAAAGGCGACGGCTAACGAGCGATATGGAAGAAAAATAGCTCGTTATGGGTGACAAATAGTCGATAGCAGTGACAAATAGCTCCCTAACGGTGAAAAATGAAGAGTGATCAAGTTTGTTCAAAGGAATTAACAGTGTATGGGTTTCCTAACCCTACTATCTTGATTCTTGAGCTTCCTTAAGCATAGAACGACACTGATTAACCTCACTCAAGATCATAAGACGAAATTAATCTCCATTTCTAATGGTCTTCATAGTGATGGGTTTAAGCAGAAGCGGTAGCATCTTTTCTCTGAAGTCCAATCCATGTTAATCAGCAGCTTAGGGTCTTCAACCATAGCAACAGCAGCTCATCAAGTCTCAGCAAAAGTCAAGTGGGGCCTGTGGGTGTTTATCAAGCAAAATCAAATATCATATGCTAGCATGCACAAGCTAGCAGCACAGTCTGTGTAGTGGGGGTACGCCATAAGCAGTCATAGCATGCAAGAAGTCAACAAACTTCCGTAGCACATGCTAGCAGTCCTGCAGGATGAATTACCAGCAGGAGCAGCACTTTTTCGATCAAGCTTCTTCAATGGGATATTCATGAGCTTGTTCCAGCACCAAGATAAGAGAAGAAAAGCAGTGCAGAACAAAGGGCAAGAGAGTCGACAAATAGCTAGCATGGGAGTAAAATGCCTGCTACATGTGACAAATGTCTTCTACCGGTGAGAAATGCCTTCTACCAATAACAAATAGCTAGCAAGGCAGTCAAATGGCCACTAAAGATAACAAATGAACCAAGGGCGACGGCTCAAGGCAAGAGGAAAAATGACAACGGCGACGGCTCTTGAGCAACAAGGGTGACAAATGCCGCCTAAGGGTGAAAAATGCCCTTTAAGAATAAAAAATGGGTCACCAAAGCTAAGAAATACCTAAGCTTAAGCCAATCACACGTGAGCCACTTTAGAAGACTTCATGCCTTCGAACCCAATCATTGGCAAGTGATCCTAGGCCACGTGGCAGCTCTCCAGCAACCTTCCCGAAGATGCTTTATGGAAAATATCCTCTGCTTTTCCAGCTAGACCAATCACAAAATGCTAAAAGGATATTTATCCTGCCTTGGGAAAGAAGAATAGAAACTGCTCCTATAAAAGAAGGATCGAAGGCCCTGAAGAAGCACTCTGGAGGTCTCTCTCCGGCTGGCTGGCGGGGAAGGTCTCTAGTCGAAAGCTCTCTCTGGCTTGCTCTTCTCTCCGGCGGCTCTGTTCTTCCCCCGCTAGTGCTGTGCAAGCTCCCTAGAGAGTTATCCCAAGAGCCCTCTGCTACTGCTCCATTGTGTGAAAGAGAGGGGAGAGAGGGGTGCTGCTCGGGGAGGGAGAGGAGTCAATGCTTCGCCCTCCCCCATCTTTCTTGCTCTTCCTCTGCTACGTATTTTTTTTATACTGATTACTTCCCAGACGTTATGATCTTGGGGTGCCGTGTATTTTCTACTTAAAGAAATAAATGCACCACTTCTTTTCTATGTTCAAATATACATGTGTCTCTCTTCATAGAGCTCATCTTGCTGCTATCCCACCAGCTTCTATTAAGATTTCGCTTTCCATGTTTCCTTTATCGTATGGAGATCGCTGCAACTGGAGAGGACCAAAGCCAGCCTATCCAACTACAATGGATTGGGTTTGTGGTCTTGTCCCCACTGATCTGCTATTCTTAAGGTTGTTTTCAGTGCGCCTCTTTGTCTCTGTGGTAGACCCATGCCCCTTGGGCAACATTAACTCTATAATCCCTTCCCCCGATATCCCATGTTGGGTTCAGATCCCCCATGTGTCTGATATCCATGGACTCATGTTGTTTTGTTTCTGCTCGCTGAAACGCTATTGGATGAACAACCATATGTCTTCTCACTCACGCTATGAGTTGTTGAGGCCTTGGTTCAATCTCAAAATTACAGAAGTCTATCTCCTTGTTTGCATGTCGTATAGATTCAACCTCTCAAGGAGCTACTGCCCACTGTTGAGCATGACTTTGGCTCCAAAGCCAATCACACACGAACACTCCTCTCGTTCACTTAAATGCCTAATGGGGTTATGTCTCCGCCAAATGTCTGGCTGCATGCTCACTGGATGTTGATCATCATTGTCTCAACCCTTCATATGTGGGAGCAACAATGCCTACCTTCCGATTTCATCGAAGCTTTTCTACAGGAATTAAAGACCTGCCATGGGGAAGGGGCACATCATGGTTTTACAGCGATTAGAGCCTCCTCTTTAACCACACTCATATCACCTCAGGGATCTGCTCCTTTATAGCATGTTCTCGGGTAGGTGTCTCATCGGAGGGCTGGACATCAATGGCCTTAGAGTCAGTAGTGATTAACTGCACAGAATGCATGATGCGACTTGAAGTGGAATTATCCCAGGGTCAGTAGAGATCCTCGACGCAGCCTTGGAGCAACTTGAATTTTCTTTCTTGACTCAAAGTTCTTTTACCGTTGATGTTCTGCCCAATCCTTTTTGACTTTATTTCATGAACTGAATGCCCTTTGCTCCTTTGTTTGAGAACATCCAACGCTCCTCACTCCCATTTCTGCTGCTGATGCTAAGGCATGCTGCCGTGGCTAATGCTGCTACTGATCTTGTTGTTGGCTTGCTGTTGCTTCTTGAGCCAACTTGGCTAAGTGCCATGATTTGTCAATATCACTCTTTAATCAAAAAGGGGGAGATTCTTGCATGCTTGTTTGATTCATGTGTGCTTGCATATCATCTTGCATGATATATTGCTAATCCTTGCATGCTTGTTTGTACTTAGCTTACAAAGCAATTTCTTGAATAATTCTATGGCTTTGTATTCCTTGATAAACAAATGCTGTGATGATTCAAACTAAGTGTGTTACATGGCATACACTAAGGAGGAGAAGTCTTATAAGGTGAGTGCATATACTCAAGGGGAGGATATCTCATGTCTCTTGCATGATTCATAGTATATACTTGAAACAAAACCCTTTCACCTTGAAAAACTTGTGTATAATGTCTTTTAACCATAAAGATTTTAGAAATTCTATCCAGCAGTTACATGATACTAGAAGCTCTACATGATCATTAGGAGTAATCGTGAGGAAAAAGTTACCTGTCCCTATAAATTGTGAATAAGTGGATTGTGGATCCTAGAAACTAGGAATCCCCACTGAAACAAATGAGAAAACTTATGTGAAATGGTGAAACAAATTCCACAAGAAAAATAGAAGAATGACAGATCCTAGTAACTGGGAATCTCCATTGAGACACATGAGGAGACTCGCGTAAAACGGTGAAGTCCAATTTAAAAATAAATAGAAAGGGGCTGTGTGAAGCTACCGATAGTCGAGAATCCAAAATGAAATTGTAGATGGAAAAGACATCGATTAGCGTTATTTAGAAATTCTATGTATCTTTATGTTTGAGATTCATTGCACACTTTTGAGCACATGCACTTCACGGTGTTTTTGTTTTAGGCATATCCTATGAATTTGTCTATATACATGGTAATACAAACTCTTTGTACAAGCACAACACTCTTAGTTATGGCACATGCAATATTTCTGGTTGTGAATCAATTGCACTTTTCTTTTCCCACTCCCTAAGGGAGATCTACAGTATCTATATGTGTATTTGCATGTCTATAAAGAGTGCTTGTATGCTTGCATTTCACTCCCTGCATAATCATTACTTCATTGCATTTATTCCCCTCAGCCTGGCTTTTGTTGTTAACAAAAGGGGGGAGAGATCTGTGTGCTTAGAACTATGTATATGCATGAATTTTGATCCATGAAGTTCTTCTATACTGCGTGGTCTGTTGAATGTTGAGTTGGAAGCTCTCAGTGGGGAATTTAAAGTGCATATCTATCATACTTGATGTTTTATCTTCAACAAATGGTGTTTCAATTCCTAACAATTGAATATCAGTCATGGCATCTTAACATCTCATTTTGACATGTAAACATTAAATCGGGCACTTATGCTATATGGAACAATGTGAAAATCAATGTGATTGTTTCTTGTGATTGTAGACACGCTATTCCTGACATCACCCTGAGAAAATCTCATATTACTATATGACGCCCCGCAGTGGCTTTCACATTTTGAATCACTTGAGTGCTTCCCATTCTTGGGTCTTCTTTCACCTTTTGGGTGGGTAACGTGACGCTTCTTCGGCATCCGAAAATCGCCTCGTTACGGAAATCATGCAGCATACGGACGGCATCGCCACCAATCGGACGTACCAGAAGATTTCAGAATCAGGAGATGTTTGGCGGATGGCTGCCGACGGCGTTCCGGGGGGGGGGGGGGCAGATTTTCATGGAGGCCTCCAGGACCCTGGACGCCTCCATCAATGAAAGAAAATAAAAAAAATATATAAATAAAAATAATAATTGTGAAGGCGTCCAAGCACCTGGACGCCTCAGTCTTGAGGCGTCCAGGGGCCTGGACGCTTCCATCTTTCGCATCCGGACAATCCTGAAACGCCGCTCGATTTGACGCTTCGGAAAAATCTAAAACATTGAGGCGTCCAGGTGCCTGGACGCCATCAGTTTCTGACATCCGGACAAGCCAAACCGCCGCTCGGTTTGACGTTGTGAAAAAATCCAAAAATATAGGGACGTCTTGCCAGCTAGACGCACCCACTCGTGAGTCACAGGTGCCCACCGAAACCACGCGCTTTACCCACTGTCTACGGCTTTCGGCGGAATTCCAGTGGGCGGGCATGGAGGCGTCCACTCTCCTGGACGCCTTCATAAAATGGTTAAAAATAAAAAAAATAAAAAATATTAATCTATTGATGGAGGCGTCCAGGGTCCTGGATGCCCCCATATTGAAGCATCCAGTCTCCTGGACGCCTCAATCTACTTCCCCTCTATAAATAGAGGACCCCCTCCCTCGAAGGGAAGGGGCTTCAGATCCGACAGAGGAAGGAGAGACTCTGCCGGATCCCATTTCTAACCTGTGGGTTTTTGTAGGAGGAGGTTCTGCCGGCTTCTCGGGTGCCCGCGCTCACAAGAGGAAGGCCGCCTTCGTCCACCGTGCTTCCACGTCGTCCCTACGCTGCCGAAGCTCTGTCGAGTCCCGCCATCGGCACATCCAATAAGCCAACTCTCTCCCCTTTTCTCCGTAGTTCTTTTGCATTCATCATCTCGCATTCTCCGTCTCCCTTCATAAGGGAGTCTTCTTTTATATACGCTTACATATCCATTCATCATCATATTTTCCTCCTACTCGTGTCCGAGAGGGGTTTAAAAATAACACCAACCAGGTGTGTGTCTTGCCATGATTTCATTTTTTATCGCAAGGGATTGATACTGCACTGCCATTCTCTAATTCCACTTGTTTATTGTCTGTTGTTTTGCAAGGGTAACCGAGGAAAGCCCTCTCCATCGGTCGGTCGAAGGGAGAGGAAGAAGCAACCCGCCATCTCCTGCTTTTGAGGTAGGCGCGATCACTCTTTATTTTGGGGTCCCCGGCCCCTGGTGATCACATCATAATCTCGAGGCCGCGGCGAGTCATTTTCCGTAATGGCCGTTTGAATTTCTGTCTCTATATTTTTATGCTACTCTTATACCTGTTATACTCTCGAGGCCGCGGCGAGTCATTTCCCACAATGGCCGTTTGAATTTCTGTCTCTATATTTTTATGATGCTCTTATATCTGTCATACTCTCGAGGCCGCGGTGAGTCACTTCCCGCAATGGCCGTTTGAATTCTTACCTCTATATTTTTATGCTGCTCTTATAACTGTCATACTCTCGAGGCCGCGGCGAGTCATTTCCCGCAATGGCCGTTTGAATTCTGTCTCTCATATCTTGAACTGCCCTATTCTGTCATACTCTCGAGGCTGCGGTGAGTTACTTCCCGCAATGGCCGTTTGAATTCTGCCCCCCTTTTTTAATATCTATCGCTTCTATATCTGCTGTACTTTTGAGGCCGCGGTGAGTCACTTCCCGCTATGGCCGTTTAATCCCCATATTTTATTACATTGCATCTGTCCCGCACGCCCCGCCGGAGTAATCTCCCGCGGTGGCCTCTCTTCTCTTCTCTCTTCTTTTTGTGTTGCAGCAAAACGAGCCCCTCGCGCGCTCCGCTTCGCCTCCTCCGGTAGTTAATTCCGCTTGACGTCGCTCACATATTGGCGATCACGGTGGGACATCTTCTTGCTTTCTTTTAAGTTACCCTTGCAGTTTCTTGTGATTTGCTATCTCTTGCGTGTTGTTATATCCTGGTTGTTATTATTCTGTTGTGCTTCATATATCTGTCAGCATTTCATTGCATACATCCATCCTCCTTTTCTACATTTTTTTAATTTTTTTTAAAGCTCACCCTCTCTCGATGAAGGAAGGACTCTCCGTTCGGGAATTCCTCTCGACGGACTAGGATCTCCTCCACTGGGACCTTCGTAAGTCCCCGATAGCGAAGGATTTCCTCCTCGTTCACTAGGCTGGTTGTACCATTGAAGTTCCCCGGAGTTAGTCAACCCATTCGTGGTGAGACGAGAGACCCTAGTTGACACGGCGGTGAAACAAAAACTAACTAGGGTCCCTATTTTTGTGTGAACTTCAGACCTGGTTAAAAACACAAAAAAATTATCAAAATCAAAACAAAAAAAGGGCGTAAAGGCATTCACTTGTTTGATAATCTTTGCTATCTGTGTGTTGGTGTATGTTTTTGCGTTCCGAAAAAACTTTGAGCATGGCTCACGAGTCTTTTGAGGAGAACCACCCTGGTCGTGGTCAATCAGTCGAGCCGCGAGTCCATGCTATGGACTCGGGTCCTTCTCATGAGCCCTCACGTGAGGTGCAGGTTACCGCAGGGGACACATCCCCACCACAGGACATCTCCTCTTTGCTAGGTGTCCTCGCCAACACGGAGCTTACCTCTGAGTAGCTCTGGGCCTTCCAAGCCATTCTGAAAGGGAAATCTGTTTCCCCCGCCCCCCAGGAGTCAACTCTAGCCATCGCACCCCTCCAAGAGTCGGTGCAGGCCATCCCATCTCCTTCACTGGCGCAAGCCATCCAGTCTCCCTCACTTCAAGGGCAAGCGAGCCAACAACCACCCTCGTTCCAATTTCCTTCACAATCTCAAACCCCTGCTATTCCCCACATACCGCTCCAGCCGGGGCCAACTACCGGCGGTCCGGCAGCTCCCTCTCATTCGGGGTTTCCTCCTCAAGTCTCCGGGAGACATTTCCTCCCCAGTGGCAGGTGCAACCTTCACCTCCCGAGGAGCTTGCCCAATCGCTCCTCAACAGGTTCAATAGAATGGACGAACAGTTTCAGAATTTGAAGAAAATGGTGGACGTGAAATCCACTCCAGAGGTTGCTTTGCCAATCCTTCCGGTGATCCATCTTCCTCCCTCTGAAATACCCACGTACCGCAGGTACAATGGCACTGGCAACCCCTATATTCACCTCAAGGACTTCATGTATGAATCCTCCTATTGGCAAAATGACCAGAGATTCCTGGCATACCTCTTTCAGAGATCATTGGATGGTCCTGCGCTAAAGTGATTCTATTCTTTGGAGCCCGGCGAAGCCGAGAACTTTGATACGGTACAAAGAAGATTCTTGCAAAAGTATCGGGATAGGGTCGGTCCCTCTCTTTCCATTACCGACCTAGTGGCCGAGAAAATGAAGCCCGACGAAGATTTTATCCGCTATGCCGACAGATGGAGGTCCCTGGCAGAAAGGATAAGAGACTGGTGCGGACACCCGAGCAGTTGAGCGGCGCGACACGCCGAGCCACCGGTACCACACACGGAGCACGACTCGAGCCACCTCAGCGTCCATCTGGCTCGGAGACAGCCTGGAGACTCCGCCTTGAGCCTCCCCATTTATCATATTTAGTTAGACTTCATGTGTGTGTAATTTGTGTTTATTTTATTGTATTCGGTTTGCTATTTTGATTGTAAGAGGGGCTTATGTGTAATTTGGACCCCGTGGGCCCCACGGGCCCCCCAGGCCCCATCCCATTGAGCCACCTCAGCCTAGGGTGCCATGTGGGGTCAGTCAACCTTCCACATGGAGGCTTCTAGAAGGGTGGGCCAAGTGGCTTGGAAAGTCCACATTTTGGCCACCCACCCCACCTACCATGTCAAGCTTGTTCCCTCCTAGTCAATGGTGCGCCCCTCCCCTTATTTTTTTATTGTAAATTTTGTGTGTTGGTCACACTCAATCCAGGCCCTCCATTTCCCTTCCCTAGATCTAACGGTGGAGGATGGATTTGAGATGTAACCTATATAAGCTTGTATTTTCCATTTTGATGGAATTAATGCCATTTGAACTTGGAAAATTACTTGAGCAAAGGCCTAGGCCGGCCCTCTCTCCCCCTTGGAGCTGTGAAGGCTTCCCTCTGGAGGTGTGACTCCTCCCCTTATCATTCCGGTCGCCGCCGCCGCCGCCACGAGCCGCCATTGCATCACCGCCGAGATCGCCGGAGTTCTGCCTTCATCCGATCACAGCAGCTTCCACGAATTCTCTGTGTCAGCCACGAGCTCAGATTGACTTGGGGATTTTAGGGGATGCTTCAGAGGTGTCAAGCACGTTCCAAAAATTTTGGTTGGTCATAAAGATCCCATTTGATATTTGTTTATTTTCGTCCAACCTAATTTTCCAGATCTGTCTGCTTGCTGTTTCAATTTCCACCCGCCCTGTGTTTCCCCTGTTCGGACCTCTTTACGATTTTTTTTAGAGCTCCCAATTTTAATGGGAGTTCTGTCCATCAACCCCACCATCCACAAATTGTCTTGAACTTTTGTGAGGCCATCCCATATTTTTCAAAAATCGATCTCAGAGATAGCTACAGTGCTGTCCACCAGTTCCCAGATCCGAACACCCTCCAGTAAACAAATCATAACAAATCACAGCCACCTCCAATCAGTCCACAAAAAATATCCCCGTTATCCTTGTTCAAAATCCCACAAGTTTGATGAAGATCTCAGGAGCTGAATCGGCTATCTTCCTCGCGGTCAAAGGCAGTCTTCAGACAACTCACCTGTAGATCTGAGACTTCGGTTACTGTACAACAGGAACTTGTAAATTCAATAAAGTTCTGATCCCACCAGATCCAGCAGATCTCTCTAGCTCTAGATTGAAGCACTTAAAGAGAGCTTTCCAACGATAGCTCATGCGTCCCGATCCGACGTCGGGATTGATCGCAGCGGCCGTTTTCGCCGGAGCGCGCGCTGGAAGACAGCAACCAAAATCCGTGGGAAGTTAGTTCCAGAATTCGGAATCGGGGCCGATCGACCCCCGATCGGTGTTCCCGGCCGACCGCCGTCCGTGGAGGCGCGCCACCAGGGGTCCCCATCACAGTGGGTCCCACCCCCACAGATCCGGAGGACAGCACCATCCGCGGGCCCCACGGGCCCGTAGAAGCTGCCGTTCGGAAAGCACGAAAACGCTGAGTTCGGCACCGCCGGGCGACATCAAGATGCTGCCCGTCAACCCGAGTTGCACGATTCTCGGACCCCACATGTGACCTTTTACCTCCCTGCGTGGAGTGGGTCGACTTAGTGTATTGCTGTAATCATTGTTAACCGGGAGTCCGTAATTCGGCCGGGGTTGTCTTCGCCACGCCGGGTGTGTGGAGGTAATGGTCCGAACCTCTTGGCGTTCATTTGCTTAGCTAGTATATGGTCTTTGCCGCTGCCGAGAGCGATAGGTACTATCCCGTGTGTCTATGTCACCGCTGTGAGTGTGAGAGTGACCCGTCCTGCGACTCGATCCGAGTCCGGAAGTGAGTTGACTACCCTTGAACTCTGCCGGTTCTTCAACCGCGCACGATCCACGTTTCCCTCGCTTGGGACGACGAGTGAGCTTGCGTTTCTGTTAGCGACGTATAGCCCATAGGAGCTCTCCGTGTCGGGCTTAGTGTCTCTCCTATCATGTGTTGCTGGTCGTGTCCGCATCTAGAGTCCGAGGTCCATACCACGTAGAGTCGGTCCCCGTGTCCGTCCCGCATCAGTTTTGTATCAGAGCGCCAGGTTGAGTCTAGGGTAGTCGTTGCATAAGTCTTGCATAGTCTAAGTCAAGTCTAGGATCATCATTATTTTCAAAACAAAAAAAGGGTGTTTTAAAATTGCATTTCATCCCGATAATCTGGTATCTTAAAAGGTGTTGTCCGAACGTTAGGCTATGCCTATCGGGAAGGCCGCACACTTGCGGGAGTGATCTTCGGATCGATTAACTCCGCCACGTACCGGATATGGGTTTAGGTCTAGATACATTAGTTGGTGTTTGCATTAGTTTGTGTCTCCTAGTTCGTGTGTAGTCCAATAAGAGCCAGTCGATCTTGTCCAAGTGTCGGCATGTGTAACATGTAGTTCCCCAATTTCCCATGGACTCCCGGTCGCCCAGGCGATATGATCGTTGGCCCACCCATGGGCTTGGCAACCATCCTCTTGCTTCTGTAGGCCTGAAGCCTCAGATTTTTTTGGCTCCAATGACCCGGGCATCTACCTCAAGTGGGAGGCCACTATGGACACCTACTTTGATTGTTACACTATGTCCGAGGCAATGCAATTCTCTTTCGCCAAAGAGCGGCTTCTTCGTGAGACTGCCGAAAAGTGGGATTACATCGAAAGAATGAGAGAGGTTAGGAGGCAATGTCCCATCGAGTCATGGTGGGACATGAAGAGAGAGCTTAGGAAGGTCTACGTGCCCCAACCGGTCACCTCCAACCGGCCCCACCCAATCACTTCCAACCAAGTGGGTCATAGTCGGAGGCAAAGAGCCCCACACGTAGATGAGCCAAGACCCAATCCTAGGATGGTTGACTACGGGCGAGTCCACCATGATATCCCTATTCCAACCCACTCCGTTGCCAAACTTATGCAAATGATTTTGGACCGGTTGGATGGGGTGGATAGGACACGTACTCATAGTGATGTACTCCTTCCCGAGCCTAAGGAGGTCATCGCCGGTAGTCTTAACCCGGCCCGATCAACGGAGTCCCCAAGCCCTCTCCCCATCATGGAGGATGCCCACTCCCCATCCGAGGGTGACAATTCATCAAGGCCTTCACCCATGGAACTCCATACGGAGCCCATCGTGCTCCTAAAGGGTGAGGTAATTATTGAGGAGCCATTAGCTAGTTGGCTAAGGAAGGGTTTATTCCTAGATACCACACTCCCTTGCTACCCTCCCATAGAACCAACCCTACAGATAGTGTCCACCACAACTTTTAGCACCACTTGCCAATCCTCTTACTTTGTGGACACTATGAATGACCTACTTAAGGGATTAAGTAGGCAAATGGAGCTGACCAGTCTGTTGGCTCTCAGGCCCGACCCACCTTGGTGCCTTCGCTTCATATACCCATCCTTGGGTTCTATCACCTCTGTCTGCACGGTGGGTCCCTTCACCAGTGAGCTCATCTTGCTCTTACCTCTACTAGATGAGCTCCACCACTTTCCCTTCCATGACCCCTTCTCTCCCATAGGGAAGCCCCCCCATCCTAGGGAGACAGCTATTTCCCTGATCCCCTCAGGTGACGAGGGGTTGGCTTACATTGGGGATTTCTACCCAGGGTCAAAAGAGAGCAACATCACTGGATCCATAACTCTTCTTGATCCTTTTGATCCTTTTCCATGGGAATTCATCACGGTAGGTCACACTTTCCTTCTTCTACTCCTCCCTATGCCGGTCGAGCCCGACTTCATTCCCATTTGCCCAAGGAAGGAATCTTACTTTCTACCTATGACTATCATCCCACCTCTCACAATGAATGAAGGTGATCATTTACACCTCCAAGAATTCCAAATGTGGGACAGTGATTTGTGGAAGCCTAGTCCAAGGGGTCATACCTTCTTTGATCCCTTCGACACATTCTCTTGTGGATCCCGAGACCCACCATATTTACTCCACCTTTTCGAGAGAGTCCACCATCATACCCCTTCTCCACGGGCCGATCCATCTACAACCTCCAAACCCGTTCATAATACTCCTACATATCGGGGTGATGTAGAAGATGGCCCGCCCAAATCTCCCAAATCTAAAAGGCCATCCATGCCTGAATGGATCACTTTAGGATGCCGTCCACATTCCATCAACTTCCGGTTGCCTCTAGTGTATGCATGGCACACATTCGGATGTCCTGGACCACCTTGCATATGATTGGGTCGGACTAACATTAGGTTTGTGTAGGGTTGTGTGTGCATCCGTGTGTTTTTTTTTCTTTTGCTAAGCATGTTAGGAGTCTGCATGATGACGTCCGTCGTCACATTGAGGCCAGCAATGCACGGTACAAGGAGTTAGCCGATGCCCACCGACACCACCAAGAGTTCCAAGAGGGCGAATATGTCATGATCAGGGTAAGACCTGAACGGTTTCCCTCTGGAACCGTTAAGAAGTTGCAAGCTCGCGGAGCCGGTCCATTCAGAGTGTTGAAACGCGTTGGATCCAATGCGTACGTTGTGGAATTGCCCGAGGAATACAGTATAAGCTCTACTTTCAATGTATCGGATCTAGTTGCATATAGGGACCCAGCGGTGATCCCTAGTTAGCCTTTCGAGCCATCTTCTCCCCTTGTGAGTGATCCCACACCTGAGTGTCCACCTCCAGCCCCGTTGTTACGGCAGTGTGAGCATATAGATCATATACTGGATGAGCAGGTGACAATTACCAGGAGTGGATCCTACCCGCACTACCTAGTGCGATGGAGAGGACGGCCCGCTACCGAGGACACATGGATCACACATGGCGAGTTGCAGCGGATCGATCCGGACCTTCTGGAGCGATACAGGAGCGATGCAGACCCTTACTCGACAGGGTCGAGTTTCTCCCACCCGGGGAGAATTGGTGCGGACACCCGAGCAGTTGAGCGGCGCGACACGCCGAGCCACCGGTACCGCACACGGAGCACGACTCGAGCCACCTCAGCATCCATCTGGCTCGGAGACAGCCTGGAGACTCCGCCTTGAGCCTCCCCATTTATCATATTTAGTTAGACTTCATGTGTGTGTAATTTATGTTTATTTCATTGTATTCGGTTTGCTATTTTGATTGTAAGAGGGGCTTATGTGCAATTTGGACCCCGTGGGCCCCACGGGCCCCCCAGGCCCCATCCCATTGAGCCACCTCAGCCTAGGGTGCCATGTGGGGTCAGTCAACCTTCCACATGGAGGCTTCTAGAAGGGTGGGCTTGGAAAGTCCACATTTTGGCCACCCACCCCACCTACCATGTCAAGCTTGTTCCCCCCTAGTCAATGGTGCGCCCCTCCCCTTATTTTTTTATTGTAAATTTTATGTGTTGGTCACACTCAATCCAGGCCCTCCATTTCCCTTCCCTAGATCCAACGGTGGAGGATAGATTTGAGATGTAACCTATATAAGCTTGTATTTTCCATTTTGATGGAATTAATGCCATTTGAACTTGGAAAATTACTTGAGCAAAGGCCTAGGCCGGCCCTCTCTCCCCCTTGGAGCTGTGAAGGCTTCCCTCTGGAGGTGTGACTCCTCCCCTTATCATTCCGGTCGCCGCCGCCGCCGCCACGAGCCGCCATCGCATCACCGCCGAGATCGCCGGAGTTCTACCTTCATCCGATCACAGCAGCTTCCATGAATTCTCTGTGTCAGCCACGAGCTCAGATTGACCTGGGGATTTTAGGGGATGCTTCAGAGGTGTCAAGCACGTCCCAAAAATTTTGGTTGGTTATAAAGATCCCATTTGATATTTGTTTATTTTTGTCCAACCTAATTTTCCAGATCTGTCTGCTTGCTGTTTCAATTTCCACCCGCCCTGTGTTTCCCCTGTTCGGACCTCTTTCCGATTTTTGTTAGAGATTCCAATTTTAATGGGAGTTCTGTCCATCAACCCCACCGTCCACAAATTTTCTTGAATTTTTGTGAGGCCATCCCATATTTTTCAAAAATCGATCTCAGAGATAGCTACAGTGCTATCCACCAGTTCCCAGATCCGAACACCTTCCAGTAAACAAATCATAACAAATCACAGCCACCTCCAATCAGTCCACAAAAAATATCCCCGTTATCCTTGTTCAAAATCCCACAAGTTTGATGAAGATCTCAGGATCTGAATCGGCCATCTTTCTCGCAGTCAAAGGTAGTCTTCAGACAACTCACCTGTAGATCTGAGACTTCGGTTACTGTACAACACGGACTTGTAAATTCAATAAAGTTCTGATCCCACCAGATACAGCAGATCTCTCTGGCTCTAGATTGAATCACTTGAAGAGAGCTTTCCAACGATAGCTCATGCGTCCCGATCCGACGTCGGGATTGATCGCAGCGGCCGTTTTCGCCGGAGCGCGCGCCGGAAGACAGCAACCAAAATCCGTGGGAAGTTAGTTCCAGAATTGGGAATCGGGGCCGATCGACCCCCGATCGGTGTTCCCGGCCGACCGCCGTCCGTGGAGGCACGCCACCAGGGGTCCCCATCACAGTGGGTCCCACCCCCACAGATCCGGAGGACAGCGCCATCCGCGGGCCCCACGGGCCCGTAGAAGCTGCCGTTCGGAAAGCACGAAAACGCTGAGTTCGGCATCGCCGGGTGACATCAAGATGTTGCCCGTCAACCCGAGTTGCGCGATTCCCGGACCCCACATGTGACCTTTTACCTCCCTGCGTGGAGTGGGTCGACTTAGTGTATTGCTGTAATCATTGTTAACCGGGAGTCCGTAATTCGGCCGGGGTTGTCTTCGCCACGCCGGGTGCGTGGAGGTAATGGTCCGAACCACTTGGCGTTCATTTACTTAGCTAGTATATGGTCTTTGCCGCTGTCGAGAGCGATAGGTACTAGCCCGTGTGTCTATGTCACCGCTGTGAGTGTGAGAGTGACCCGTCCCGCGACTCGATCTGAGTTCGGAAGTGAGTCGACTACCCTTGAACTCTGCCGATTCTTCAACTGCGCACGATCCACGTTTCCCTCGCTTGGGACGACGAGTGAGCTTGCGTTTCTGTTAGCGACGTATAGCCCATAGGAGCTCTCCGTGTCGGGCTTAGTGTCTCTCCTATAATGTGTTGCTGGTCGTGTCCGCATCTAGAGTCCGAGGTCCATACCACGTAGAGTCGGTCCCCATGTCCGTCCCGCATCAGAGATACCCTCTCAGAGCCTGAACAAGTAAAGATGATTGTGTCCAATGCAACCCCACAGTTCAGGCACGTCCTGGCCATGAACAAGCTTACCACAATGGAGGAACTCTATGAAAGGGCCCGATATGTCCAGACCCAGTTAAAAGACTCCCCCATTATGCACATGTTTGAGCCGCCGAAGCCCAAGGTGATCAGAAAGACAGGCACTGGTGTCCCAAGTGGAGCGACAGAAGGGGTGGTGACAAATGAGCAGGTGAGTGCAGTCAACAACGCCAACTATGCACTCAACCCAAGACCCCCACAAATGCCCCGACTTCCCCTCCAACAAGGTCTTTTCCCCTCTCGTCCTCTACCCCAAAATAATTAACCCCAGAACAATATGCCTCAACTACTTCAACCCCAGTAACAACCCCGACCCCAACAACAACAACCGCCACTTCAGTACCACCAAGTTCCACCCCCAGGGAATTATGACCTCCCACAACAACAAAGGAGGCCGATTGGTCCCAAGAGAGCCTATTACCCACCATTGCCAGAAACTTTGGCAGATATTTTCAGCGCCCTCATGGCCTCAAACACACTCATTCTACCCAGGGAAAGGCTCGCGTGGCCCCCGAATGTTGATACATCCAGATACTGCGTCTATCACAGGCAGCCAGGACACACAGTAGACAAATGCTTTCAGTTTAAAGATTACATCCACGATACAAATGATGAAGGCGGAATTGACTGGGATGAAATGAGGCGATACATCGCCACTCTCAAAGCCAGGAGACCTCCTCCTAGGCCACAGTTCCAGCAACTACAATAGCAGCACAACAACAACCACAACAACAGCAGCAGCCTCAGCAGGCCCAACCACAACAGCCCAACATGGGCATAATCCAGAATCCATTACCGGAGCACCAACAGCCCAATCACCAGGTCAACCCCATCTCTTCCTTTCCGGAAGTCGGGAGAGAGCAAGGTTGGCATTCGGAAAGCACCTCCATCTTAGCTACTGCCGACCCTATCATCAGGCAACCCCCTCACCTTGCCCGGGTAGCACCTCTCTCTCATCAACCCGCGTCACCACTTATAATACGGCCTTCGTTGTTTCCACAACCGTCACGCCCTCTCATCCGCACCCTTCCTACTAACTCACTCGTGACCTGTCAGCCATCCACCTCCGCCATACCCTCACCTCCTCTCATTCTCTCTCATCCCTCTATTTCGCCATCTACCCTCGCTACCCCTGTGCCTTCCAAACCACTCATTATCCGCCGTCCGTATGAGGCCCTGCCTACCTCCATAATACCTCCACCAATGCCGTCAAAATCACTCATCACCCACCATCCACCTCAAAACCATTACCCACCTCAAGCCTTATCCATGTCCACTTTGCCTCCACCTCACCTTCCGAACCCCTTATCCTTCATAACCCGTATGATATCCCCTCTACCTCCACCATGCCTCCACCGAACAAACCCCTCATCAGAATCCCTGATCCCATTGCTACTTCGGCTTCATCAACCATCCCTCCACCGCTACCCCTTAAACCTTTGCTTAAACTCACACCTAATCCCGTCGAGGTGCAAAAACCGCAGGCAATGGTGCTCCGGAGTGGAAGGATTTTCCATAGGGTTTTCCCTCAGAATAGTCAGAACCCCGAGCAGTCTCAGCCAGAAAAGGACGGAGAACAGCCAGAAAAGTCCATCCCTGGAACACAGTATGATTTGTTAAAACACTTGGATAAGACGCCCGCTCGGATCTCCATCCTCGAGTTGCTTCAAAGGTCCACGTCTCATCAGGCGGCCTTAATGGAATATCTTCAAAAGGTCATGGTGAATGAAGACCTCCCTGTAGAGAAGATTTCAGCCGTCCTGACACCAACAGACACACAACCGGCCATCATGTTCCACAACTACGAGCTCGCTCCCAAGGAAGCTCAGAAATATGCGTTGTGCATTTCAATAAAAATCAATGGAGTCTCCATAAACCCGTGCCTTGTAGACACGGGTGCGTCCATAAATGTGATCTCCATGAGCACCCTTCAGTTGTGTGGGGTCGACGAAGAACAGATAAGACCTTCCTCGATCACAGTCACAGCTTATGACAATAGCAAAAGGCCGCCACAAAGGATGATTATCCTGAAGGCAGAGCTAGGCCCTGTGTCAGTCTCCACGAATTCATGTCCTCGACATGGACCCCACATTCAAGGCCATACTGGGTCGCCCCTACATTGAAGCCATGGATGCTGTGCCTTCCACCAACCATCAGTGCTTAAAGTTTCCTTACAATGGGAGAATTATTAAAGTGGTCAGTACACCTGTCCTTCACACGGTGGATGCTATCAACACCTCTCTGCCCTCTGTTTGACCGTCTCATCGGCCCATATTGTCGCTGCTGGATGTGTGTGATTCATCTCACATTCTGCTAGCACCAAAGAAGCCGATCAAGACAACAACGCCATATCTCCCTTTCATTCCAAAGGTTGGGAGATTATGAGGAATATCGGCTATCAACAGGGCAAAGGTCTGGGCGCGCAACTACAAGGTAGGCTGAAACCACCAAAGGAGATCAGGCCGAACCGCAGGTTTGGCCTAGGCTTCAAAGGACCACTCAAGGCGGATTGGAAGCCCCTCACGTGGACCCTATCAAACCACTTCAACAAAGGGCCCGTTATTCAGATGGGGGATTACCCGCAAGAAGCACATGGGGGATCACATGCTGTGTATTTGGCTGAAAAATATCCGAGGGTCACCAAAAGAGGCAAGATCAAAGATCCAGGATGCGAATGGGACAAGTGGTTTGATATACGGGATATTTCCGTTGCACTGGAAAGGATGTTCTCGCCTCCCCAGCTTGAAGGACTACCATTGATCTCTGAAATGCTAGAGAATGTCACTACTGTTGCCAACGTTCCAAACTACCCTCGTCCTCACCAGAAGGACTCTGTCACCGCGGATCTTCATCCGTCATCAACATTGCCACCGACGGCTCATTACCTGTCGTCTTCTCCATTCACTTACCTAAGCCTTCGCTGATGTCTTCCTCCTGGGCCAGACGGTTGTCTGACGATCTTCCCAGGTCACCTTCTCTACTTACGTACCTGCACGGGTTTCTCAACCCGCGCCAGGTTTTCAATCATGATCTGCTCTATGAGCCTCCCAATCCTTTAGCCATAACCACTTTTCTCTCTCCTCCGATTTCTTTTCATTGTTTTGTCATCAAAAATGAAAATGAAAAAAAAAGTCAATTTTTAAACTCTTCAACAACACATCATTGTTGAGGAAATCTCCTACATCTCCCACGAGTGCGTCCCGTCCTGCGGGCCACCCATCCAAGGTCCTATGAGCGATCTTTTCTACCCCTCCTCTGAGGGGTCCTTCCCTGTACATTCTTCGGCATCTTCTTTAGCTTCTTCTTCGTCCGTAGGACAACCCAGTCAACATAGGAATAATGAGTCAAGGGTAGTATCACAAAGAAATCCAAGGGTAAGCAGATCCCTCGTCGATTCCTTCTGGATTTAGCCACCAGGTGTCAGGCCCTTCTTGCCGTCCCTCAGTTGCTAGAAAATCCCATCCAACTACCGGAGATAGAATGTGTGGGCAATTGTGTGATTGATGAAGGATATAGGGTTTATGAAATCACCGATGAAGAATACCCTATTGAAGAAGGGGATGAAGAATATGAGGATGCGGCTGTCGCATATGCTAGTGGAATAAGGAGATTCGACGAGCCGTCAGCCGCCGTAGAAGAGTCCACCAAAGAAGTCAACTTGGGAACTGAGGAAGACCCTAGGATCATCCTCATAAGTGATAATCTACCACCCTCTGAAGAAGAGGCATTGGTCGAAGTTCTTAAAGAGTATAAGGACACGTTTGCATGGAGCTACGAGGATATGCCGGGTCTGGATTCCACCTTGGTTGAACATCGCTTAACTCTAAAACCAGGGTCCGCCTCGGTAAAACAAAGGTTAAGACGTTTCCACCCTCAGATGGCTTTAAAAATGAAAGAAGAGGTCAACAAGCTCCACAAAGCCAGGTTCATTAGAGTCGTCCTTTATCCTCAGTGGGTGGCGAATATTGTCCCGTCATGAAGAAGGATGGAAAAGTCAGGATTTGCATCGACTTCCGGGACCTTAACCACGTTGTCCAAAGGATGATTTTCCCTTGCCTCACATTGATGTGTTAATCGATAACACAGCAGGTTATGAGACCCTCTCATTCATGGATGGATTTTCGGGATATAATCAAATTCGTTTGGCAGAAGAGGATCAGGAGAAGACGTCATTCACTACACCATGGGGAACATATTGTTACGTGGTCATGCCGTTTGGGTTAAAGAATGCTGGAGCTACTTACCAAAGAGCTATGATGGCCATATTTCATGACATGATGCATATATATCTGGAGGTGTATGTGGATGATTTATTGGTGAAATCAAGAACCATGGTGGAACATCCGAAAGTTTTGGCTAAGGTCTTGCAAAGATCAAGGGAGTTCCAATTGAGAATGAACCCGAAGAAGTGTGTGTTTGGTGTATCATCGGGCAAATTACTGGGTTTCATTGTGAGTAAAAGGGGGATCGAGATAGATCCCAACAAAGCTAAGGCCATCAGGGACATGCCGCCTCCCAAAAATTTGAGGGAAGTTCGAGGTTTAATTGGGAGGTTGCAATTCATTCGTCGGTTTGTGTCTCAGCACTCACAAAGGTGTAGACCTTTCTACGAGTTGACTAAGCCGGGAGTAGAATTCCACTGGGATTTTAAATGCCAGAAAGCTTTTGAAGGGTTAAAGGAATACCTGGCTAGTCCACCCGTTCTCATTCCACCCAAACCAGAAAAACCTCTGATCCTTTACATCTCAGTCTTGGATGACTCCGTGGGAGCCGTCCTCGCACAAGCCGATGAAGAAGGCAAGGAACGGGCAACCTACTACCTGTCCAAACTCCTCAACCCCTGTGAGCAGAAGTACACCGCCATGGAGAAAATCT
This sequence comes from Amorphophallus konjac, assembly GCA_022559845.1. Taxonomy (NCBI): domain Eukaryota; kingdom Viridiplantae; phylum Streptophyta; class Magnoliopsida; order Alismatales; family Araceae; genus Amorphophallus; species Amorphophallus konjac. The sequence continues at coordinate 362,758,922 of CM040122.1, forward strand.
GTGCTGCCCTCGTTTGGGTAGTACAGAAATTAAAGCATTACTTTCTGACTCATGAAGTCCATTTGATTGCTCGCATGAACCCTATCAAGTTCCTTCTGGAGAAATCCGTCCTTACTGATAGGCTAGCACGCTGGCAGAGTTTCCTATCTCAATTCGACATCACCTACATCCAGCAAAAGGCAATTAAAGGCTATGCTATAGCCGAGCACCTCGCTCATCATCCTCTCCCCTAAGTTCGACCCTGTCCAATCAGAGTTTCAGATGAGGAACTAATGTCCATCACCCAATCTGATGAGCCAATGTGGACGTTATATTTTGATGGAGCTCTGAATTCCCAAGGGAAGGGTATTGGCATTGTCCTTCTAACGCCCGAAGGCGTTACCATCCCAGAGGCATTTCACCTCGCATTTCCAGTCACCAACAACATTACTGAGTATGAGGCTCTTCTAGCTGGTCTAGAACTGGCCCATTCCTTCTATATCACCGAATTACGAGTCGTGGGTGATAGTCAACTTATTCTCCGCCAGGTGCTTACCAAGTATCGCACCCTTGATCCTAAACTCAAGCCTTATCAGGAGTTGGTCTCCGCCTATGCCAAATTGTTCACCAAGCTGATCTTTGTCCATGTCCCTCGCAAGCAGAATATTCTGGCCGATGCCCTCGCCTCCTTCGCCTCATCTTCAGATTCCCTCTAGGTGTATGGTTTGAATCCATCACCCTCTACAAGCGTCTTGTCCCTGCCGTTCAAGACCCGTACCTCCTAAGAATCAAAGAAAGAGTCTTACGGAAGGTCCAGGAGGGAGAAATTCTCGAGAAAAGGGAGATCATGCTGGCAGAAGTCGAAGAAGAAATGGATGATGAGGAGAAACCATGGTTCTATGAAATTGTCAAATATTGTAAAGACCAATCTTACCCTGAAGGAGCCACCACAGAGGATAAGAAAGCCATAAGAAGGGTGGCCCAGAAATACACATTGGTTGGAGGTCTACTTTACAGGAGAAGCCTTACTGGTGTTCTACTAAGGTGTCTTGATGACGATGAGGTCTGGAAATGTGTGGAGGAAGCACACTCAGGTGTATGCGGTGGCCATGTAAATAGCCAAATGCTCGCTAAGAAGATCATTAGGAAAGGCTTTTACTGGCCCACTATGGAAGAGGATTGTGCTATCTATGTCCGCCGGTGTGTTAAGTGTCAGCTTCACGCTGACAAGATTCATTCACCATCTTCCTCACTTCATCCAGTATCCTCCCCATGGCCTTTCTCCATGTGGGCATTCGACATCATTGGTCTCCTAGGTGATCCTAACTCCCTCACCAAGCAGAAATCTTTCATCCTCACTACAACGGAGTACTTCACCAAATGGGCCGAAGCTGAAGCTTACGCAGAAATTAAGGCGTCAATAGTCTGCAAGTTCATCATGAAGAACATCCTCACTAGGTTCGGCGTCCCAAGCACAATCGTCACCGACAATGGGCCACAGTTCATTTCTCAAGATCTTCAAGACCTCTGCAAAAGGTACGCAATCGCATTGCATTATTCATCACCTTATTACCCACAAGGTAATGTCCAAGCAGAGGCCACCACCAAAACATTGATCAAAATCATAAAGAAAACCTGCGAGTCTAACAAGTTTTCAGACTGGCCAGAAAAGCTTATGGAAGCACTATGGGCCTATTGCACTTCAATCCGTACCCCCACCGGGCAGACTCCATTTGCCCTTACTTATGGGATGGAAGCGGTAGTCCCGTACGAGACTCTGATCCCTTCTCTCAGGGTACAATTGGATGAGGAATTTCCCCTCGACGAACGTCGTAATTCACTCCTTGCCGAATTGGAACTCTTAGATGAGAAGCGGCTGGCTACTGTCGAGCATGCACGTGTTTATCAAAATAGACTCGCTCGCTTTTACCAAAAGAAGGTCATTGAGAGAAAATTCAAAATCGGTGAGATGGTCGTAAAAAGAATTTTTTTCAATCCTGGAGGGCCGCGTTTTAAGCTCCACCCCAACTGGGAAGGACCATATGTGATTCAAGCCGTGTACCCCGGTAACGCCTACAAGCTAGTCAATGCCGAAGGGACCGAGTTATCCCACCCTTGGAACTGGCTTTATCTTAAGAAATACTACCCTTAGATAGCCGTAACAACTGGCATGGTACGAGAACCAGCAAGCTGGAATTCACTCTTCGATCTTTGCTGTCTAACTCAGGGTTAACCCCCGTTCACTCCCGTACCCCGCTTTTGGGATCGAATGGAACGGAACCCGAGGGAAGCCTCAAAAAAAAGAAGAAAAAAGAAAAAAAAGAAGCGAAAAAAAAAGAAGAGAGAAAAAAAAAGAGAAAAGAGAAAAAAGATAAAAAAGAACTGATGCCTGGTGTCTATCATGCAGTCAGGCCTTTGCATCTATCCTTCATATTAAGATAGGACCCATTGAGGTCGGTGGGTCTCGGGTCTTGGTCCGCCAGAACCGTGGAGACTCATGTCCGGTCATGTCGGATTATGCCCATTAAAAGAAGGCAACGCACACACGCAGCCGTTTTAGCTAGAAAACTGGTAGTTTTGCTCATCATGGGGCTGTGCTCGAAGGTCTCCAAGAAAGTCGTAATCTTTGTTCTCTCCTTTCTCGACCCAATGAGACAGTCGACGCCCTTAAAATGCTGAGCATAAGGGAACAGAAACGCAATACCCCGAAGGCGAGAGTAGGATTCATCTCTTCGAACCCGAGTCAGAGCACGAGAAGAGGGTAGTGTCCCCGCAGGCATACAAAAGGGATTCCCACATATCAAATTCTCATATCTCCCTCAAAAAAAAAGGGGGAAAGAGAAAAATCAAAGTCAAAAGCCTGGTCGTGATCGTGCCTAATTTCAACAAACGAAACGCCCCAAACAAAGGAAATTCTACAAAGGGGCAACGCAAGTATGTTCGAGGATTGGTCCGAAGTCGCTCAAAAGGGAAAGGTCTAGTAGGTCCCGGTTAGCTCGTCGGGTTAACGGTTTTGCCGGTCCTCTCGGAAGGTTTATCCCACCTTACTCTTCTTTCTCCCCTCAAATATGAAAGCTCAATGGAATGCCCGAGAGGCGTGCCCCCACTAAGGCAAACAACCCCATTTTTTGCAAAACACACATATTTGTCTACTTCGAAGAGCAAAAGCCATTGCTGCGAAGGAGTCTCGGTGTTTCTGGCCGGTCAAGACCTCTATCTACCACTTTGATGGCTTCTTACTTCAACCTCTGGCTTAGGTCAATGCAAGCACGTCACCAATAGGTGCGACGGCGTCTGATTCCGGGTCAGCGTCGCGCGGTTGACCGTTAGGGTTCCAAGGTGTTCCATCATATACCATCTAGAGTTGTGAGGAAATAGACCCGGGTCGGGTAAATCCTTTACCCTGAATACTCTTTCGGTGTCTCCTTGTGGTCGGAAGCAACTGGGAGCCTAAGTATGGCATGACGGTTTTGTCATCAGGTTAAGTCTTAACTGGCAGGACTATCACTTGATCGCCTCTCTCCTTGACAGCTCGAAGGTAATCCGTAGCTCCAGCACGTCGCGAGGAAGCTCCTCAGCCTCCCGCCGTCGCTCCTCCTCTAGCTCCGCTATCTGGGCATCATGCTCTGTCGCCCAGGCGTCACGCTCCTGCTCGGCATGGACTGCACAAGCCAGGGCATCTCGGATCTCCGCCACCTGTCAAAGCCCGCATGACCCGTAAAAGATCGGTGAAGGAAGAAGAGCAACTAGAAGGTGAGCTGGGGTCAAGCAAGCACTCACTCGAGCCGCGCGGTCGCACTCGGCCTCCTTAGCCTGGGCCACCGCATGCGCCAGCTGCTCCTGGAGGGAAGAGACCTCCAGAGGAGGGCTCCACGAACTAGAACTCGCTCCGCCAGCCATCCCGGCTGCCGTTGCTTGATGGGCACGCTAAAACACAAGAGCAAATGATAGTCAGAGGCCAAGCATCAAAAAATCTAGGTCAAAAAAAAAATGCACAATACATTGCATAGACTCACCAGGATCTCCAACTCCTGCCGGATGGCCGCCAACTGCTGTCTGGCATCCGCCAGCTGGGCCCGCAAGTCGGTAATAATGTTATCACGAGCATCCTACATTTATGCACATAGGTTAGTGTCACATGCATATGCATATAGAGAAGGAAAAATCTTCACCTCACACTTACCCCTGTCGCCCCACCGAGGTGTAGACGCTCCGCGTACGTGGCCCGGTACCGTCACAGGTAGTCGGTGCTGTCCTGTATGTGGGACACCACCGGGACGCCACCCTGCTGCCAGTCTAGGTACTGTACAGGGAAGCGCGTACGCTAGTCAACGATCTTTGCCTTGCCTCGGGTCTTCCGCCCGACATGGCTCGGCTCGTCCACGTCAACCCACTCCTGGGCTAGCCCCAACGTCCTCATGACCAGCCTAAGCTGCAGCGGCTCGATCTCGTTCAGGCAATGGACCCACACGTCCTGACCGAAACGAGGACGGCCCGCTACGACCCAAGGCTGGCCAGCATCGGCCATGCCCAAGTAGGGCCTCCACACCACCTGCATCGCCATACATGCATCATATTAGTTGCCATTTTGGAGTCACATGCATAAAAACAAAAAAATCATACGCATCATACCATGGCCTCAGGGTACTCGGTCAGCTCACGTCGAAGCGACGCCAACTGGTAGCCGTGCGGTGCCGCAACCATGACCGGCCTCCACCGCCGCGCCAGGGGCACGGCTCTCCTGTTCCTCTTCCTGGCTCTGCCCATCGGGAAGTAGTAATAGCTCCACACCTGCATCCATCATACATCATTAGCACGAGTAATTGCATATTTAACTACGGTAAAATGCATAAATAAAATATTTACCTGGAGAAAAGGTGCGAAGCCGCTAACTGTCGTCTCCCTCTCTGTACTCTGAGAGAGATCAGTGATCAAGTGGGCGAGTAGAGCTGCTCCCCACGCATAGTCCCCCACTCGGTCCAGGTCCGCTAAGATCCCGAGGAAGCGGCAATGGATGCCGTCCCCCTTCGTCCCCAGCAGAAGGAAGCCCAGTAAGAAGAAGAGGAACCTCCGGAGGTCCAGGTCAGCCAGCTCCCGCTCGCTCGGGTCCTGAGTAAAAGCCACCCGAGCATCTCCCTCCAGACGCGCTAGGAACTCTGCTCCGCTCTCACTAACCCACTGCCGCGGGTCCTCGAATCCGAGCGCCTCCATGATATCCACTCGGCCAACCATCCTGCTGTCCCTGTCGGTAGCGCTCGTCTCCAGCCACAGTAGGTCCAGGGTGCTCTCTCTGTAGTCGGGGTAGGTGACCCCGCTGACCACCTCTCCGTCCACTCGTAGCCCGGTGATCTGAGGTATGTCCTCCAGTGTTGGCACCATATGCCCCCAGGGCATCAGGAACGCTCGGCTCGGCATATGCCACTGCTCCCTCAGCGCCTGGATAAGGGGAAGGTCGAGCCGGAAGGGCTCAATTCTCAAGAACGCCCCGAATCCCATGGCGTCCACCCGCGCCCTCTGGAAGTCCGGTAGCCCTCGGTACGCTGTGACTACCAAGGACCAGCTGATCCGGCTCTTCATCACGCCCTGCACACCACAAAGAACAAACACAAAAAATCACATCAGTAAAAACAGGGCTGCAATTAATGAACATAAAAAAAAATCACAAAATATTTTGAGGCGTCCAGGGTCCTAGACGCCTCTCTAGCCTTTTTTTAAATCCAAATAATAATAATAATAATCCAAAAATAATAACAAAAATAATGATAATAATAATAATAAGTTGTTTGAGGCGTCCAGGGGTTTGGACGCCTCTATACATTTATCCTTTTTTTAAATTAATTCCGTAAAAATAACGTAAAAAAAACATGGAGGCGTACAAAGGATTGGACGCCTCAAACAGTCTCCTCCTCTCACACCCACCTCCCTCCTGAACGCCATCTCTCACCCATGTCACGCATGAAATCACACAATAATGCAATGGAGAAGTTCTGAGGCACTTACCGAATCATGCTCGTCCTCTCCCGCGTCGCCGGGGCCCTCAGGACCCTCCATGGCCAAGGGAGGAGCCTCCTCTTCCATGACGGCCTCCTCCTCCACCGCAGCCCTCTCTGTGTGATCCCTCGACCTCCTCGGTCGATGAGTAAGTGGTTTCCGCTTCTCTCCACCTTGGCTCGGGCCTCCTTGCTCCATTAGGAATTGAGATTGGGTTGTTCAAGGTAGAACGGGTCGTTGGAATGAACAGGGAAAGAGAAAAGGGGGCGAAGCCGCCCTTTTATAGAAATTCAACCTTTTTTGGGGCGTCCATGCGCCTGGATGCCCCCATAAATAAATAAAAAAAAGAGAAAATATTGGAGCGTCCAGGCACCTGGATGCCCCCATAAATAAATTAAAAAAAAAGAAAGAAAATATTGGGGCGTCCATGTCCCTGGATGCCCCTATAAAAACATTAATTAAAAAAATCCAGAAAATATTGGGGCATCCAGGCACTTGGACGCCCACATAAATAAAAAAATAAAAAATAAAAAAGGAGAAGAAAATATTGGGGCGTCTAGGTCCCTGGACGCGCCCCAAAAAAATTAATTAAAAAAAATCCAAAAAAAATATTGGGGCGTCCAAGCCCTTGGATGCCCCCTTAAAAAGGGGGGGGGGGGATATTGGGGCGTCTAGGCCTCTGGACGCCCCCATTAAAGATATATATATATATATATATATATTATAATATGAATAAATAAGAGGACGAAAAAAAAGAAAAGAAAAAAAATATAATAACAAAGGGGAACAATGTCTGACTTCGCGTTTATTCCATTAAAGCAACATGGTGAGCTACATTAGGGGCTTAGGCGCTTTAGGCCTTAACTTCCCCAGTTCGATTACATAAGCCCTCCACAGCTCGCATTCTTCCTCCACATGCGCTAATGCCTTTCCCGCAACGCTTGTCTTCCATGGTGCTTTGATGGCCTTCGCTTCCTTCGCATCCGCTTCCGTGCCCAACTCCCTCCTCTTCAAAGGAATGATGCCAGTTAGCAGTGGGAATGAGTGGCGTGGAATGCCGATTTGGATGCAGCACCGATGCGTATTATAAAGAACAAACTTCGTCGCGCCGATCAGTTGGAGTTCGGCATCAGGGGAAGACCTTGTGAGGAGTTCGCGTGAGAGTAGGCATGCCGGTGCACACGTGAAAAAGCTTTGCGTCATGGTTCTGAAGTGAGACCTCCAGTCTTCACGTCTCCTCAGCCACGGAACACGGTTCGCTATGGTACCACCGAAACCTAACACATCGGCTATATGATGAAGGGGGCTTTGTTGAAAGAGCTTCGAAGCAGTTGGCATCCCCTCGCGGTGGTCAAATTTGAAGTGCAAATCAATCCAGCAATTCAGAAGAAGTGCGCAACCGAAAGGAGGCTTACCCATGCTGGAGGCAGTAAGGCCGCTGTAAAGGTAGGCAAGGACGGCGGGTCCCACCCTCTTTCCACTCCAAATCCCGCAGATGGCACTCAATTGGTCCTCCTCCACTATGTTGTCGGTATAAGGGAACAGGAGAGCACCCGCCAAACATATATTAAACTCTTTCATGATTCCTTCCAAGTGGTCATCGTCTGGTGACCCTCTCAGGGTGTCCATGACCCATTCCGTGAGCTTTTGCAGATCAATTCCCTTTTGAGTCCGGACCTTCCTCGCGGCACCAAGCGGCATGAAGCTTCCAAGGACACTCTCGGAAGTCACCCTTGTCAGCATCCGCATGACCTTTATCCTCCCGTCACTCTTGAATTTCTTTAGTCCGAGCAGAAGTTCCACCTCCTCGAGAAGGATGGTCACCTCGAAGGTAGGGAAGATGAAAGTGTGGGTCTAGGGATGCCAGATCTCCACCACTGCGCCCATAGCCACCCAGTCCATGCGAATCTTCTCGTAGTGCTTGGCGCGGATCAGGAGACCTTGCAAATGCCACTTTGTAATTATGGCCCTCATGCCGATGGAGATGTTGGAAGTGAGTTTCAAAAGCCACGGCACCTTGGAAAACTTCCTCGGGCCTGGGAAAAGGGGGTATGGCTGGAAGAGAAAAAGAAAACACGGAAGGAAAAGAAGTGAAAAGAGAGTTCACACGGAGAATTTGAAATAAATCAACTTACCATATGCGACTGGATCGTCCCACTCAGATGACCTTCAAGGTCGGAAAGTCGCTTGATCTCGCTGCTAGGCCTGCTCCTCTTCATAAGGCGGGAAGACTCGCCTTCCATCCTGAAACCCTCAGATTTCCTCTCCTCCTCCCCTTAAAGCTTCTAAGCCTACTCCTTGGTGCATTTGGCTGAACTAGCCTAAAGGGAGTATTTATAGGAAAGGAGAGGCGCTAAAGGATGAAATGTGTCACATCAGTGGTCAGTCGTCAAGTTTTGTCTGGATCTCCCTTGTACTGTGGTGCGATTCTGTTGCTTTCTGATGTTATTAATCTGTGCAGGTTTTACTAACGGACGCCACTGTCCCACTTTGTGTACCACCGTTCGGTGATTGGTCCCACCATGTCATGCATCATATTATATGATATTTACGCTATTAGAACATGTCAAGGACCTTGCGACCTGAATGAATCTGGGATTTGAGTTCCCCTTCAACAAAAATGGTGATGATTTCAGAAGAACTTGGGTTGTACGGATAGACAGTTAATTTGTGATAGCATGACGATGGTACCGTTTAGTGAGTTGGTGCGTGGATAAACGAGCCCCAGCTTAGTGTCAGCTCACCGAATCGGTATCCTGACCCATTCTTAACGAATTGATAATATTATCCTTGGCTATTTTCTATTTTAGTTTATTTTAAATTTTCTTTAAACCCAGCATGCATTCATATAGGACTTTGATTTTATTACGGAAGATCATTCAAAGTAATTCGATTATGACAACCACTGTGCTTCAATTCTTACAAATATGAGATATTCCACTCCGAATAAAATGCGGAGTTTCCTTGAGACGGCCCTACGCTGTTATTCCAAAAGAGACCCTTGTTTGGACTGACCCCCATATATTCCTTTACCTTTTGACCCACCTTGGCCGCAGCACTTCCACATTGGCTGGTAACCGCTCCCCAAAGGTGAAACCTGCAGGTTTACGACCCAGGTACTTCCACACCGAGAAGTTGGTCTCTTTTATTTCGTGCCTGAGCAACGAATTCCATCATGCATAGCAGCAGATAAGGAGTTATACTTGGAAGAATTTTCCAGAAGAAGAGTTACAGCAGTGGTGAAAAATCCATTGTAGCATGCATCTCCCCCTCCCTTGTTTGATCTCCGTCCAAGCAAACGTCAAAATTTGAAGACCTTCTTCAAGGCCGCCTCATTGAAAATCCGGGAAAGATTCTAAATAGTAATATCAAAAGCGTGTCCCATCGCACCTTGGCATCAACTTTTCAGTCCATTCTCACTCCATTTCACTTCACATCGATACCATTCCATTACGTGTCACTCCCTTGCAAAGCAGACACCAAGGCGGGGCAGCTGTAGATACTCTATTCCTGACATCACCCTGAGAAAATCTCATATTACTATATGACGCCCCGCAGTGGCTTTCGCATTTTGAATCGCTTGAGTGCTTCCCATTCTTGTGTCTTCTTTCGCCTTTTGGGTGGGTAACGTGACGCTTCTTCGGCATCCGAAAACTGTCTCGTTATGGAAATCATGCAGCATACGGACGGCATCGCCACCAATCGGACGTACCGGAAGATTCCAGAATCAGGAGATGTTTGGCGGATGGCTGCCGACGGCATTCCAGGGGGGGCCCGGCAGATTTTCATGGAGGCGTCCAGGACCCTGGACGCCTCCATCAATGAAAGAAAATAATAAAAAAAAATAAAAAAAAAATAAAAAAAATAATTGTGAAGGCGTCCAAGCACTTGGACGCCTCAGTCTTGAGGCGTCCAGGGGCCTGGACGCCTCCATCTTCCGCATCCAGACAATCCCGGCATGCCGCTCAATTTGACGCTTCGGAAAAATCCAAAACATTGAGGCATCCTGGTGCCTGGACGCCTTCAGTTTCTGACATCCGGACAAGCCAAACCGCCCCTCGATTTGACGTTACGGAAAAATCCAAAAATATAGGGACGTCTTGCCAGCTAGACGCGCCCACTCGTGAGTCACGGGTGCCCACCAAAACCACGCGCTTTACCCACTATCTACGGCTTTCGACGGAATTCCAGTCTCTTGGACGCCTTCATAAAAAGGTAAAAATAAAATAAAATAAAATATTAATCTATTGATAGAGGCGTCCAGGGTCCTGGACGCCCCCATATTGAGGCGTCCAGTCTCCTGGATGCCTCAATCTACTTCCCCTCTATAAATAGAGGACCCCCTCCCTCGAAGGGAAGGGACTTCAGATCCGACAGAGGAAGGAGAGACTCTGTCGGATCCCATTTCTAACCTGTGGGTTTTTGTAGGATGAGGTTCTGCCGGCTTCTCGGGTGCCCGCGCTCACAAGAGGAAGGCCGCCTTCATCCACCGTGCTTCCACGTCGTCCCTACGTTGCCCAAGCTCTGCCGAGTCCCGCCATCGGCACATCCAATAAGCCAACTCTCTCCCCTTTTCTCCGTAGTTCTTTTGCATTCATCATCTCGCATTCTCCGTCTCCCTTCATAAGGGAGTCTTCTTTTATATACGTTTGCATATCCATTCATCATCATATTTTCCTTCTACTCGTGTTCGAGAGGGATTTAAAAACAACACCAACCAGGTGTGTGTCTTGCCACGATTTCATTTTTTATCACAAGGGATTGATACTGCACTGTCATTCTCTAATTCCATTTGTTTATTGTCTGTTGTTTTGCAAGGGTAACCGAGGAAAGCCCTCTCCATCGGCCGGTCGAAGGGAGAGGAAGAAGCAACCCGCCATCTCCTACTTTTGAGGTAGGCGCGATCACTCTTTATTTTGGGGTCCCCGGTCCCTGGCGATCACATCATAATCTCGAGGCCGTGGCGAGTCATTTCCCGCAATGGCCGTTTGAATTTTTGTCTCTATATTTTTATGCTGCTCTTATACCTGTTATACTCTCGAGGCCGCGGCGAGTCATTTCCTGCAATGGCCGTTTGAATTTCTGTCTATATATTTTTATGCTGCTTTTATATCTGTCATACTCTCGAGGCCACGGCGAGTCATTTCCCACAATGGCCGTTTGAATTCTGTCTCTCATATCTTGAACTGCCCTATTCTATCATACTCTCGAGGCCGCGGCGAGTTACTTCCCACAATGGCCGTTTGAATTCTGCCCCCTTTTTTTTATATCTATTGCTTCTATATCTGCTGTACTCTTGAGGCCGCGGAGAGTCACTTCCCGCTATGGCAGTTTAATCCCCATATTTTATTACATTGCATCTGTCCCGCACGCCCCGCCGGAACAATCTCCCGCGGTGGCCTCTCTTCTCTTCTCTCTTCTTTCCGGCAGTTAATTCCGCGTGACGTCGCTCACAGTGATGAGTGGCTCTGATTCATGTGCTAAATTCAAACTGTCATGTGATCTTATGGTTCTGAAACTGAATGCTCTATTCTTGCAAAATACCCCACTTTCTGATTATGCCAAAGGGGGAGAAGAATCATTTGTCATAAAGTTTTGTCATCATTAAAAAGGGAGAGATTGTTGTGCTATGCTTGTGATTTTGATGACAACAAAACTTTATATTTGTTGAGAATGTATGTTTGAGAATGCATGGTTGAGAAACTCTTGTAATGAATGTGAATGATGTTGTGGAAACATGATTACATATGTGAGTTGGAGATATGCTAGATAAAATCAACATGAATGACTTAGCTCGTGCATATTGAGAGATTGAGTTCTCATGCCATTGCATATGCTTTCATTGCTTGAAAGATTTTGTGGAGTTTGAAAAGTGTGGTCATTTTGAAATGAAAAATAAAGTTCCATTAGGTTATACTAATTTGGCATGATTGTCTACATTTGGGTGTTGAGGCGTTTGGGTGTTGAAGATATGGTACTTACAAGGATCAATTTGAATGATTGGCTCCCATGCCTTTCTATTTGGATGCTTGAAAGATTCAAAGTTCATCAAATGCCATAGCTTGTGACTTGTGCCTTTATGGAAATACTTCTTGGTATAATGTGTGTTTTGATTGTCGTGAAGTAGTAGATTTTTAATGAAGAAGAATCAAGTTTAGGAAAACTTAATTTTTGATACATATACTAACTTTATGTCTTTGTGATTTTGCAGGCCCAAGGATGGTTATTAAACCTTTTCTAATCTAGAGGATCATGGTAACATTTAACCATTTGTTATGCTTGAAATGAATGAGGTTTGAGATGTTTTTTAACCCAATCTGACAGGGGTCGACCCACTTAGCCTCTGCTGTTGTTTTTATGGGTCGACCCACTTAGCCTCTACTACTGTTTGGGGCAGTTGGGGGCAGAAAACTAGATGGGTCGACCCCTATGGTCTGCTTGTTGGAAGGCTTGTTCTGTGTATGGAAGTTGCAGGGGTCGACCCTTTTCGGAACGGGATTTGTGAAAGTCATCTAAACCCATTCTTTTGACTTTGAAAGTTTACCATATTACCTCCAAAAGGTTCCTAGACATATGAGGGTGTTTTTAACACACTTTAAGAGAGTTTTATGGGTCTTTTGGCCATTCTTGCTTTTATATATATATGTGAGCTCCGAATTTGTGAAGAAGAACCCTAATGTGCTTATTTTCTATCTTGTAGGATAAGAAGGCCAAGGAGGAGAAAAGGAGAACTTGGGAAGGGGAGATCATCTACATCCATGCATCTTTGAAGCTCGTGGAAGAAGGAAAAGATGAGTGGATCTAGGAGAAGAACAAGATGATTGCGACTTCGTGATTATCCGTCTACGACCAAAGAAGGGCTGGATCGTTTAGAGAAGGGGGAGCTTTACACTTGTTATATTCTCTTTGTTTCAGTCTTAAGTGTTCATTTGGGGCATGTTGTATTTATTTGTGAACGTTTTACTCATACCTAAACAAATATTTTGTGTGGGTGTTCGGAGAGTGGGTTCTCCAAGTGTTTGTGTTGACACATGTGCGTCGTTTTGTGCGGAGGATATCCGTGTGTGGTTTGGGGATCGTTCCCAGTGTGTGGTTGGGAGTTTTCTCCCGTGTGGTTGTGCAGGTGATGGGAATCAACACCGAGCATTGACATTTTTATTTTGCATTTGTGCCCTTTAGTTTATTTTTATATCCTTGGGAAAGTATATGTGCAATTGTAAGGCTTTATAAGCCAATGTGTCATTCCCTTAGATTCTTTGGGTTTTTGTACAAATTGTCAGTAAGTCCATCAAGGGGGCCCTCACTCCTTCCCCATTGGCCCACATAAGCCATATGGGTCTATGTGGGGCTGGTCAAAATCCTAGGTGGCATCTAGAAGGTCAATTGGACACATGGGAGACAAGTGGGTGAAAATTTCAAAGGGAGGCTACCTACCTTACCTACTTGGTCAAGGGGGCGCCCCCCTTTTTGGATATTTTTTGATTTTTGTTAAAAACCCTATTAGAACTAATTAGTTCTATATCTTGTATACCCCTCCCAAACCCTAGACCTGAGGGCATAAGTGGTCATTTTCCATTTATTATACAAGGCATGTAATTTCCATTTGATAGAATTAATGAAGTGAAAATTGGCATTTACCTCCAAGGAAGGGTGCGCCCCTCTCCCTCTCTCTCCCTGGTTCATCTTCTTCCTCCAGCCCTCCAGGGTGTGAAGCCCATTCTCCTTAGCCCCTCTGAGTTCCCCCCTGCTGCCACCGCCGCCGTTCGTGCCGCCATCGCGCCGCCACTGCCGCTACATCGGAGTTCTCTCTACATCAGGATAGAAGCTCACCTCCGGATTTTTATCTCTGGTTCTTGTTGTCTGATCGAGCCCTAATTTTGAGAGTTTGTTCTGTCCATCTCCCTTAACCTCCAGTTCAAATTTCTTGTCATTTGGAAGTCATTAGGTATTTTTCCCATATTTGTGTTTGTCCTCTCAGTAATCTGCCATTTTACATATCTACGGGACAGAGTCACCTTGTCACATTTTCCCCACCCCCTTCATAATTTTCAAAAAATCCCAAAACATTACTCAGTGTTTCACACATATATCCCCTTCCACCATAATTTTCGTGGAGTCTAGAAAAATCATTTATCCCTCAGTCAAAGGTCTGTTTCAGGCAGATTACTTGCTGCCCTGTGTGTCTGTCAGTTCGAGTCAGAAACAAAAATAGTGTTACAGTCATATTCATTTTCAATCCGTTCGGTGTATGGAGCTGTCAAAATTATATGTTGTATATCTATGAGTGCTCTTTCCAACGGTACCAGCCACGCCTTTATCGGCCTCCGGATCTGAGCGTCATAATTCGTGTCGCCGAGGCCTGTAGATCTGTTCCCTGTGCAGGTCCGAAATTACAGTCCAGAAGATATTCAGAAATAAATATCAAAAATCAACTTCAGGAGCCGCCCCTTCAGGAAGTCGTTCAGGGACGCCCTGCCATCGTCCCAGTCAAGCGGCGCCTCCGGAAGATCTCAAGAAGGCGACGTTCCTTTGGAAACCGTTGCTTGCTGTCCAGTGAGTCAGTAACCGAGTTGGCGTAGCACTAAGTTGGAATAGTGCTGAGTCGGACCAGCAGGCCGAGTTTGTGCCGTACGCACCTCCAAATTGCTGCCCGTCAACCCAGGGTCGGTCCTCCCGGGCCCCACTTGTAGTCCTTTATCTCCCTACGTGTAGTGGGCAATAAAATTCACTGTTGTAATTAACTTTTACCGTTGTTACCGAGAGTTACCGTACCTGGCCGGGAACGTCTTCCCCACGCCCGGAGCGTGGAGGTACACTCGCTACCCTCCTCGTGGGCATTGCTTTACTCGTATATTTTTGTATATGTCGCTGCATGAGTGATAGATTATCTAGCTTGTTATCATTTTATCACCGTTGTGAGAGCGAGAGTGTGTGACCATCCCGTGACTCGACCCGAGTTAACGCGGAAAGGCCGATACCCGAGACTCACTATCGGTTTCTCAACCGCGCACGGTCCCACGCATCCCTCGCTTAGGGACGATCGCGAGCTAGAGTCCCAGGTCGCGTGTCCGTCCCGCATCAATTTGGTATCAGAGACAGGTTGAGTCTAGGGTAGTATTTGGTTCAAAACAAAAAAGAAAAAAAGAGTCGTTTATGTCTAGTCATCGTCTAAGTCGGTCTAAGGGTGCATCCGCATACCATTGTTCGGTATATAAAAAGGTGTTGTCCGAACGTTAGGCTACGCCTATCGGGAAGGCCGCACACTTGCACGAGTGATCTTCGGATCGATTAACCCGCCACGTACCGAGTCTTGGTTTAAGTCTAGGGTCCTTAGTGTGCATGCATTCCAACCTTGCATAGTCGGTGTAGTGTCTTGTCCAAGTGTCGACATGTCCATTCACTAGCGTCCCCGTATCTCATGGATGACCAAGGGGCCGCATCTTCTGCATGGTGGCGATACTATCTAAAATGGAAGGACCACCCGGACCACCCCAAAAGGCCCGTAGCCCGGGACTTCTATGGCTCTGATAACCCGAGTGACTACCTAGAGTGGGAAGCCATTATGGACGACTACTTCGAGGTGTACATTATGTCCGGTCCCATGCAGGTGGACTTTGCCAAAAGGTGACTTTTCTATGAAGCCGCCGAAACATGGAGGGACATCAAATACTTTCGGGAAGATAGGAGGCTAAGGCCCATCGAGTCATGGTGGGAGATGAAGAGAGCGCTTAGGAGGGTCTACCTTCCCTGCCCACCTACCTCCAACCACAGGGGTCATACCACTAGCCAACCCCACCAACTCACCCACAATCAAGTGGGCCACACTTCCAACCAACCCCGCCCCTTCACCTCCATCCAAGTCCACCAAAGCAACCCCAATCAAGTGGCCCTCCCTGTCGCTTCCAACCAACCACCCCTTGGCACCTCCGTCCAATCCCACCCAATCGCCTCCAACCAAGTGGAAGCCCCACTTATAGTCGAGTCTAGGTCCGCATCCGGGCCGAGAGATGAGGAGCGAGTCCACCCCGAGGCCCCTACTCCAACCCGCACCTTAGATGAAATCAAGAAAATGCTTTCGGATTGGTTGGAAAGGATAGAAAGGACACATGCTCCTTCACCACCCGTGAGTGCTCCATTGCCACTTTCTACTTCCGAACTTTATTCGGAACCATCTTATTTGGAGCCACCTCAGCCCGAGCCACCAGTGTTTCTAACGGGTACGCTATACGTAGCCGAGCCGCTTCTTAGTTGGCTCAAGATGGCTTGGTCCCACCTCCTTACCCATCTATGGACCCCACCTTACCTCTAGTGTCCGTCAACTCCTACCACACGACATTCGGTCTAGTCACCATGTTGATACATTGGGTGACCTTATTCTTGGTTTAGGTTGGCAATGGAAGTTGACGCACTTATTGGCCCGAGGCTTCGACCAACCCACTAGTCGTAGCTTCACCCATCCGGCCATAGGGTCCATTACCTCCGTGTGCACCGTGGGTTGTGTCACCACGGAGATTCTTCTATTCCTCCCGATGCCGGCCGAGTCCGACTTCTTTCCCTTTTGCCCAAGGGAGGAATCCTATTTTTTAGACATGGCCGTCGTCCCACCGACCACAATGTATGACGGTGATTATGAATTCTTAAATTGAGACCGAGTCATGGGGGAACCCACTTCATGGGGTCATACCTTCTTTGACCCTTTTGACCCCTTCACTAGTGAACCACCCGAGCCATCATATTCACTCCACTTCTTCCAAGGAGTTCACTATCCCACCCTACCCCTCGGTCTAGTTGGCAAGCCATACCTACGTCTAGGGGTAATGACGAGGGTAGTTTTGGATCTCCTAGCCCTTCCCCACCCAAATCCCATAGGTCGCCAATGCATGAGTGGTACATCTTAGGGTGTCTAGGAGTCCTCCATTCAGTCAACCATCGAGTACATCTAGTGTATGCATGGCACATATTCGGGTGTCCTGGTCCGCCGTCACACACGTACGGTCGGACTAACATTAGGTTTGTTTAGGGTCTGTGTGAGTCTTTGTTTCGTCCAGTTTGTTTGTCGAGTGCATTGTGTGTCTGTGCATACGTTGGGTCGAGTCGTTTTGTACGCTCGCGTTGTTAGTCCCTTTCGAGTATGAGACTTGTCAGACTATTAGGATCGGTTCTACTCCACATATCGGATCTAGTCACATAAGGGACCCGCGGTGATTCCTAGTGAGTCTTTGAGCCGCCTCCTTCATTTGAGAGTGACCCCACCCCGGAGTGTCCACCTCTAGCCTCATTCCCATGGCAGCGTGTGCATATCGAATCTATACGGGATGAGCAGGTGTCGATTACTTGGAGTGGAGTGTACTCCGCGCTTCATGGTACGATGACGGATCCGCCGGAGCTACTCGAGCATCCGCACCCCTTACTCGACGGGGTCGAGTTCTTCCCACCCGGGGAGAGTTGATGGGAATCGACGCCGAGCATTGACATTTTTATTTTGCATTTGTGTCCTTTAGTTTATTTTTATATCCTTGGAAAGTATATGTGCAATTGTAAGGCTTTATAAGCCAATGTGTCATTCCCTTGGATTCTTTGGGTTTTTGTGTAAATTATCAGTAGGTCCAGCAAGGGGGCCCTCACTCCTTCCCCATTGGTCCACATAAGCCATATGGGTCCATGTGGGGCTGGTCAAAATCCTAGGTGGCATCTAGAAGGTCAATTGGACACATGGGAGACAAGTGGGTGAAAATTTCAAAGGGAGGCTACCTACCTTACCTACTTGGTCAAGGGCCCCCCCCTTTTGGATATTTTTTGATTTTTGTTAAAAACCCTATTAGAACTAATTAGTTCTATATCTTGTATACCCCTCCCAAACCCTAGACCTGAGGGCATAAGTGGTCATTTTCCATTTATTATATAAGGCATGTAATTTCCATTTGATAGAATTAATGAAGTGAAAATTGGCATTTGCCTCCAAGGAAGGGTGCGCCCCTCTCCCTCTCTCTCCCTGGTTCATCTTCTTCCTCCAGCCCTCCAGGGTGTGAAGCCCATTCTCCTTAGCCCCTCTGAGTTCCCCTCTGCTGCCGCCGCCGCCGTTCGTGCCGCCATCGCGCCGCCACCGCCGCAACATCGAAGTTCTGTCTACATCAGGATAGAAGCTCACCTCCGAATTTTTATCTATGGTTCTTGTTGTCTGATCGAGCCCTAATTTTGAGGGTTTGTTTTATCCATCTCCCTTAATCTCCGGCTCAAATTTCGTGTCATTTAGAAGTCATTAGGTATTTTTCCCATATTTTTGTTTGTCCTCTCAGTAATCTGCCCTTTTGCAGATCTACGGGACAGAGTCACCTTGTCGCATTTTCCCCACCACCTTATAAATTTGTAGAAAATCCCAACAAATTACTCAGTGTTCCACACATATATCCCCTTCCACCATAATTTTTGTGGAGTTTATAAAAATCAAGTATTTTTCAGTCAAAGGTCAGTTTCAGGCAGATCCCTTGCTGCCCTGTGTGTCTGTCAGTCCGAGTCAGAAACAAAAATAATGTTACAGTCATATTCATTTTCAATACTTTCGGTGGATGGAGCTGTCAAAATTATATGTTGTAGATCTATGAGTGCTCTTTCCAACGGTACCAGCCACGCCTCGATCGGCTTCCGGATCTGACCGTCGTAATTCGTGTCACCGAGGCCTGCAGATATGTTCCCTGTGCAGGTCCGAAATTACAGTCCAGAAGATATTCAGAAATAAATATCAAAAATCAACTTCAGGAGCCGCCCCTTCAGGAAGTCGTTCAGGGACGCCCTGCCATCGTCCCAGTCAAGCGGCGCCTCCGGAAGATCTCAAGAAGGTGACGTTCCTTTGGAAACCGTTGCTTGCTGTCCAGTGAGTCAGTAACCGAGTTGGCGTAGCACCAAGTTGGAATAGTGCCGAGTCGGACCAGCAGGCCAAGTTTGTGCCGTACGCACCTCCAAATTGCTGCCCGTCAACCCAGGGTCAGTCCTCCCGGGCCCCACTTGTAGTCCTTTATCTCCCTACGTGTAGTGGGCAATAAAATTCACTGTTGTAATTAACTTTTACCGTTGTTACCGAGAGTTACCGTACCTGGCCGGGAACGTCTTCCCCACGCCCGGAGCGTGGAGGTACACTCGCTACCCTCCTCGTGGGCATTGCTTTACTCGTATATTTTTGTATATGTCGCTGCATGAGTGATAGATTATCTAGCTTGTTATCATTTTATCACCGTTGTGAGAGCGAGAGTGTGTGACCATCCCGTGACTCGACCCGAGTTAACGCGGAAAGGCCGATACCCGAGACTCACTATCGGTTTCTCAACCGCGCACGGTCCCACGCATCCCTCGCTTAGGGACGATCGCGAGCTAGAGTCCCAGGTCGCGTGTCCGTCCCGCATCAGCAGGCGTCGCCCTACGTGTGTGTGTTGGAGATTGGCTCCATGTGTGTATGGGGATTTATCCCCGGGCTATATTAACAGCAATAAAGTCTCACTGAGTTGAGTGAGGGGTGGACGTAGGGAGCCCGTCGTGGTCCCAAACCACCTTAAAAATCGATGTGCCTTATGGTTTGATTGTGGCTTGATTGTGGTTTGCATTTTATCTAATTTAGTTATTCTCCATTCAAAGTCTCGGCACATCGTTGCATACACACACATATTCACTTCATTACTAATCATACGCGGGTGAGCTTTGAGAGCGTGTTCATCTTGCTATATCTAGTTCATGTTTATCAAATCTAATAGATGCTAATCGCTCAACTTTCTATTGATCTTAAAATTGGTCTCAATTAGTATTAGTCTTTGAGGAAATTAGTTTTTAGAGGGCCAATCAATTCACCCCCCTCTCGATTGCCATTGTCTCGGACCCAATAATTGGTATCAAAGCCTCGGCTCTATTTGTCTTAAGATCTCACGATCTATAGAGTGATCCTTGTCAACGGCAATTTGAGGTTCATGGAAAACACTTGCTTATCTTCCCTTCCTCCTCGTTTTGATGGTCACAATTTCATTTCTTGGAGAAACAAAATGTGTGCTTATCTTGGAGTTTATGAACCTGAAATGTGGGAAGTGATATGTGAAGGTCCATATAAACTCCCTCCCAAAGAAACCAAATGGAACGCAAAACACATCAAGAAAAATGCGATAAATGTTAGTTCATTGAATTTTTTGAAGAATAGCATAGAATCTGATGTACTTTTACGATTTCCAATGTGTAGCTCAGCAAGAGAGATTTGGAACGAGTTGGTATGCAAGTATGAAGGAGTTGCAAAGAATGCATGTATGATGGCTCAAGGAGACATCAATGATGAGGTAAATTCTGACTCCGAAGATCTTTCTATTGAGGAATGGCAATTGGCATATGCTGAAATGTATGACAAATGCAAGAAACTCAAGTCTGAAAATAAAGCATTAAAGAAGAAAATTAATGAGAAAGTGCATGATAATCTTCCTTGTGAAAATTGCAAATTATTTGAGTCACAAATTGAAGATTTAGAGTACAAAAATGAACTTCTAGAATCTAAATCAAGATTGTTTGAAGAAGAAATTTCTGATATGCGTGAAGAACATGCGTTGCTTGAAAAATCTGTCAACTCTCTTGCTTTAGAAAATGAATGTCATGAGTTACATGAGTAAAATAAACTCTTGTTGTCTAAAATCTCATTACTTGAAGAAACAGAAAAATGTCTCAGAAATAAGTTAGATTCATTGTTTGACGATGAAAAAATGTTTGAAAAGCTTCTTGATATTGAAATTGATAGCAATAGCATCATGATTGAAAATGAAGATCTTAAAAAGAAAAATGGTGCAATGCTAATTCCAAATTCCTTGCTTGAGAGTAAATTGAAAAGTTTTGATAGGATTGAAAAAGAGAACTCATTGTTAAAGTGTGAGAATGAACAGTTGCTTGCAAAGATTTCAAAGTTTGATGTAACTGAAAAAGTCCTTGAAAACTTACTAAAAAACTACACTCTATAAATGCTGAAAATAAAGAAATCGTGGAGGAAAATGAAAACTTTAAATGTATGAATTGTTTGTTAAATGATAAAGTTTGTGCATGCGAAGAAGAAATCACAAGTGCCGAATTACATATTTCTGCACTAGAAGAAGAGGTGCAAAGATTAAAAGATGATTTGTCTAAATTTGTCAAAGGAAAAGATAATTTGGATAAAGTGGTGGCTGCCAAAATAAATTTTTAAAAAGAGGGTCTTGGATGCACCCCTGTCAACAAAAAGTATTTTGTATCTAAATTGAAAACTTCATTTGTTCATGCTTCTGATATTCCCAACACTTCCAAAGTATCTCCTCCCATTGCCCAAATGAAAAGTTCTGAAAATAGGTTTGAGAAAAAGAAAAATGGCAACCCAAAGTCCTCCATGCCAAACAGATTTTAAAAATTGAAGTCTAATGTTGAATGTTTTTATTGTGGTAAGCTAGGCCACATGATGAAAAATTACTTTGTGAAGCAATACGATGATCTTCATGCTATGAATGCTAAATCTGATTTTCAAATAAAATTCTGTGATAAACATGTTTTTCATGCTCAAGGATTTTCATCTTATAAGGGAAGTTCTATGGAAAAACTCATGCTCATAATGAAAAATCATTTGGGAGAACTACTTCCCCTTGTTGTTTTCATTGTGGCAAGTATGGGCATGTTATGAAAAACTGTTGGTCATTAAAAAATGATAATTTTCATGCTTCTAGGATGAATGCTAGGTTTAACATTGCTAAATCTAGAGCTTTTAAAAATAAGAGATGGAATGCTTTTAAAAATTTCTTTGCTCATTAAAGAAATTCTTTTGCTAGAATTATTCCTCCTCAATATTTCGATTGTGAAAACCATATACATGTTATTGAAGATTGCAGGATCATGGAAAATAATGACATAGAGGTAATGTAAAAGAGGAGAAATGTGTTTACTAAAATGCCACTAACCTCAAGGGACCCAAGAAGGCTTAGATACCCAAATCTATTATGTGAGTTGATTTTCATGCAGGTGTGCCTTGAGGTAAATAAAAAATAAAGGGGTTCCAATAAAAAGGAACAAGGCACACTCACTTGGTAAAATCCCTACCTTGCTAGTCTTGATTGTCAAACTTGGTGATTTTGATGTTTACCTTCTGCTACTCTGCTATGTTTTAATTACATTTCTTAACAAGCCATACAAGGTCTCATTGAATGAATTTTTTGTATAATAAATGGTGATATGTGAAATGACAGATTAAGTCTTTCAGGAAGCTATCATTATGCGTGAGATGATCTTCGGATCAAAATTCTTTACCTAGTACCAAAATTCAAAAAATTCAATATGTTTGACTTACAAGGAAACTTTTATTTTGAATTAACTTAATTTGCCTTTGATATGCATGGCTTTCAAATTGAATTTTAAAAAGTTCATGTTTTAAGTAGGCAAAAAGTTTTTGAACAGTGTTGAATGATCATGGTTAAAAGCTTGGGTTTTGCAGGTTGATCAGTTAGAAAGACTCATGATTGTTCATGGATACTTTTGCATATCATTCACATTTTTGCACATATTGGCATTTGGATGTTGCATACCTTGATTCATGTGTGCTTGCATATCATCTTGCATGATATATTGCTAATCCTTACATGCTTGTTTGTACTTAGCTTACAAAGCAATTTCTTGAATAATTCTATGGCTTTGTATTGATAAACAAATGCTACGATGATTCAACCTAGGTGTGTTACATGGCATACACTAAGGGGGAGAAGCCTTATATGGTGAGTACATATACCCAGGGGGAGGATATCTCATGTCTCTTGCACGATTCACAGTATATACTTGAAACAAAACCCCTACACCTTAAAAAACTTGTGTATAATATCTTTTAACCATAAAGATTTTGGAAATTCTTTCTAGCACTTACATGATACTAGAATCTCTACATGATCATTAGGAGTAATCGTGAGGAAAAAGTTACCTGTCCCTATAAATTGTGAATAAGTGGATTGTGGATCCTAGAAACTAGGAATCCCCACTGAAACAAATGAGAAAACTTATGTGAAATGGTGAAACAAATTCCACAAGAAAAATAGAAGAATGACAGATCCTAGTAACTGGGAATCTCCATTGAGACACATGAGGAGACTCGCGTAAAACAGTGAAGTCCAATTTAAAAATAAATAGAAAGGGGCTGTGTGAAGCTACCGATAGTCGAGAATCCAAAATGAAATTGTAGATGGAAAAGACATCGATTAGTGTTATTTAGAAATTCTATGTATCTTTATGTTTGAGATTCATTGCACACTTTTGAGCACATGCACTTCACGGTGTTTTTGTTTTAGGCATATTCTGTGAATTTGTCTATATACATGGTAATATAAACTCTTTGTACAAGCAAAACCCTCTTAGTTATGGCACATGCAATATTTCTGGTTTTTGAATCAATTGCACATTTCTTATCCCACTCCCTATGGGAGATCTACCTTATCTATATGTGTATTTGCATGTCTATAAAGAGTGCTTGCATGCTTGCATTTCACTCCTTGCATGATCATTATTTCATTGCATTTATTCTCCTCAGCCTGGCTTTTGTTGTTGACAAAAGGGGGGAGAGATCTGTGTGCATAGAACTATGTATATGCAAGAATTTTGATCCATGAAGTTCTTCTATACTGCGTGATATGTTGAATGTTGAGTTGGAAACTCTCAGTGGGGAATTTAAAGTGCATATCTATCATACTTGATGTTTTATCTTCAATAAATGGTGTTTCAGATCCTAACAATTGAATATCAGTCATGGCATCTTAACATCTCATTTTGGCATGTAAACATTAAATCAGGCACTTATGCTATATGGAACAATGTGAAAATTAATGTGATTGTTTCTTGTGATGAGTGGCTCTTGTTCATGTGCTAAATTCAAACGGTCATGTGATCTCTGGTTCTGAAACTGAATGCTATGTTCTTGCAAAATGCCCCACTTTTTGATTATACCAAAGGGGGAGAAGAATCATTTGTCATAAAGTTTTATCATCATCAAAAAAGGGGAGATTGTTGTGTTATGCTTGTGATTTTGATGACAACAAAACTTTATATTTGTTGAGAATGTATGTTTGAGAATGCATGGTTGAAAAAGCCTTGTAATGAATGTGAATGATGTTGTGAAGACAAGATTACATATGTGAGTTGGAGATATGCTAGATAAAATCAACATGAATGACTTGGCTCGTGCGTATTGAGTGATTGAGTTCTCATGCCATTGCATATGCTTTCATTGCTTGAAAGATTTTGTGGAGTTTGAAAAGTGTGGCCATTTTGAAATGAAAAATCAAATTCCATTAGGTTGTACTAACTTGGCATGATTGTCTACATTTGGGTGTTGAAGCATTTTGGTGTTGAAGATATGGTACTTACAAGGATCAATGTGAATGACTAGCTCCCATGCCATTGTATTTGGATGCTTGAAAGAATCAAAGTTCATCAAATGCCATAGCTTGTGACTTGTGTCTTTATGGAAATATTTCTTGGTATAATGTGTGTTTTGATGGTTGTGAAGTTGTAGATTTTTAATGAGGAAGAATCAAGTTTAGGAGAACTTAATTTTTGATACATATACTAACGTTATGTCTTTGTGATTTTGTAGGCCCAAAGATGGTTTTTAAGCCTTTTCTAATCTAGAGGATCATGGTAACATTTAACCATTTGTTATGCTTGAAATGAATGAGGTTTGAGATGTTTTTTCGTTGTGTCCCCTGGTTTTGATGATGACAAACCATGAATCATTATTGGATATTTTTGTTTGTCAAATAAATTTGTAGAAAATCCTTTTAGACAAGTACCGGTGATGAATGTTCAAAGTGTCGACCTGTCAGTAGGACGTGTCGACACTACAAGAATAAACTCAGGATTTATGCGTTTCTGTCTGTGTTCTGTTCTGCTCAGTGTGTCGACACTTCATATAGAGTGTGTCGACACTTCAGTTTAGCACGGCAGATGGCTTCTCTGTCTGGCGCTCATGCCTCGACACGTCCAGCGTGATGCCCCGACATGACGGTTTGAGCCGCACACGACTGTGGCACCCTGTGGACGCACTTTTTATTAATTCTATGGTTTATTCGTGTATTGATTTATTCGATGGCATTCTATTCATTTATTAAGTGCGTGGGCGTGCCAATCACAAAGTGACGATTTATTCGGACTTCAAGGAAGCCCCGGGTGCGCGCCGTCTGACTGATCAGACAATTGTGTAGTTCGGGTCGGGACCAAAACCCGCCGCGCCATAAAGGTCACAGCGTTATTTACATCCCCTCGGAGAGGGGAACACCCTTGATTAATCGCCGAGAATCAGGGCCTCATGGCCATAAAATTAATTACATAAAAATCTATTAAGAAAAATTAAAGTCCTCGTACGAGGGCGCGAATAAAGTATTCAAGCTCATGTCGGTCATATGTTGACCATTTAATGCTCGGACGAGTGTCCGGCTCGAGAAAAGCGCAATCGTCATGGGAAAATCGGAGCATATGTATGTCAAGATGTGACAAATTTATTATTCGGAGGAACGAGAAATATTCAGTTTAATCCCGATTAAAGCGGTCAGAAACCAACAAGTTTGTCGGCCCGGTGCAAGATCAAGCCGCGATCATACTGCGGTGGGCCCCCCACGGTCGAAGTCAGGCTCGCGTGGGCATCGTCAATATTTCCGGTGCCAAGGAGCAACGGGGGAAAATATCCCGGGATTAGATCCCAAGACGAAGACACGCACAGAGATGGTTAGCTATAGGCCTAGGATGTGGGTCAGGCAATGACCATGGTTGGGACGAACCCGAGATATAAGCGTGACTCACTCAGGGAGGACGAAAGCCGTATTGTTTTATTCATCGTTATTATCATTGTTTATTGTTGTTATTATTTATCTATTTATTTATTTTCTATGTTGCTCATTGATTCTTCTTTTATTACCTATGCGTTATATCCTTTTCTTTTATTTATATTTTTTATCATTCTTTTATTTTATTTTTTATTAGTATTTTATTATTATGCTATTTTTTATTATACTATTGCATTTCAGGTGTACCGGATGAAGGCTGGAGAGTGTACCGCTGAGGGAAGCCAAAGCATGCCGGGTTGGAGGGGCTAGAAGTGCACCGGGTGAGGGTTGGAGGATGGAGGGGTGCACCGCTGGAGGAATGTACCTGGTAAGGAGGCCGATGGTGTACCACTGGGGGAAGATTAGACGGTGGGAGAGAGAGGGAGAGAGTGTGGAAAGGTGAGACGGCGAGGGAGAGAGAGAGATGGTGGGAGCGAGAGAGAGAGAGAGATGGTGAGAGAGAGAGAGAGATGGTGGGAGCGAGAGAGTGAGGGAGACGGTGAGAGAGAGAAAGATGGTGGGAGCGAGAGAGAGATGGTGAGGGAGAGAGAGAGAGACGGTGAGGGAGAGGTGAGACGCTGGGGAAAGGTGAGACGGTGAGGGAGAGAGAGAGACGGTGGGATCAAGAGAGAGAGATGGTGAGAGAGAGAAAGAGAGACGGTGAGGGAGAGAGAGACAGTGAGGGAGAGGTGAGACGCTGGGGAAGAGGTGAGATGGTGAGAGAGAGAGAGACGGTGTGAGAGAGAAAGACGGTGGGAGCGAGAGAGAGAGACGCTGGGGTGAGGTGAGACGGTGGGAGAGAGAGAGACGGTGGGAGCGAGAGAGAGAGAGAGACGGTGATGCGGGACGGATGACGACCGGGCTAAGACCTACGACGGACTCGAAGTTCGCCTAGCACTAGCATACTAAGGCAAGCCGGGCGGCTGACCACCGTGGTATTCTCCGGGTGGAGACGTCTCTCAACAGCGACTCTCTTGAGCCCGACGATCGTCCCTTGCGAGGGAAACGTGGGGATCGCGACGATTAAGAAACCACCGTCGCCTAGGGTGCTAATCCGCGCTCGGGGCTCGATTGGAGCTACGGAATGGGCACTAACAACTCATAATCAAAGGGGCGCAGCCCCCTTCCCATTCCCCTTGCATCCATCGAACTCCCTTCCCCCCGACCCCTTTTATTTCCCTATAAGAAGGCATGTATAGTGTTTATGCTTAATAGAATGAAGTTTTGTTGAAGGAAAAGTTCATTAGAGAGTGATTCTCTTTGTGTGTTCTTGGGTGTGACTCCCATTGAGCTATCCTGGGACTGGACAAAACTGGGTCGTGAGACTAGACCCCGTATCCCCCTCTTTCTCTCATCTTCTTCTTCCACAAAATTTATCCGTGATACCTCTACAAGTTAGCAAACTTTCAGCTTTAGTTTCGCGTCGATCGGAGTTCTTGAGCAACGGTGGTGATTTTTCTCGTGGAGGCGCGCAGATCTGCCCCAGATTGCTGCCCAGATCTAAAGATGACTGTGTATTGAATTCTCCAACCCAACCCCGACACCATCTGAAGTTGGTTCCTGAAGAGCAATCGTAGTATTTCAAGTCCTCTATATGTTGCCACTGGTTTCGCCTCGATCCGTGATTGGTGTTGATCGTGACATCAGTTCTCGTGGGATCGCGCGGGCTGGTCTGAGCAGGCCCGGCTGAGAACTAGAATCAACTTTCAGAGCCTACCCCGCTTCATCCGGCCAAGATCAGTGTGAAGGGTCTTCAGAGTATTTCTTCCTCTAGACGTCGCCTACCATCTCCCACAAGGAACGCCCTGATCCGACGTCGGCAACCATTTTCCCAATATTTTACTGTGTTTCTATGCAGTTCTATGAGCACAAAACTAGAACCTCAGAAGATTCGTCACTGTGCCCAGATCTGAAGGCATCTATTCGCGATCTTCGCAGTGAAGATACTAAATTCAGTCACCGACATTCTCCAACAAACGGCGCTCCGATCGGGCATCGGATCTAGCTGTGCAAGCCTCCGCAAGCTTGCTGCGCAGGGTGACCAGCGCGGGCAGAACCGGGTCGGCTTCCCGTCGGCGTACCCGAGCGGCTCCGGCACGCGTTCCTCGCCTCCTGCGAGTGTGGCCCGTCAACCCGGGTTCCAGAAACCCCAAAGTTATTGATTGTAGCCCGATACCTCCCTGTGTGGAGTGGGCCAAGCTTCTGAAATTGTAAAGTTAATCTTGTGTGTATTGGGGTTGTTCAAAAATCGGCCGGGAATTCTTCCCCAAGACTAGTCATGGAGGTACGTGCTCGTTCCGATCCTTACATTTGCTGTTTAGTATGCTTTCTATATTGCTGCGTTTGTGAGAATAGGGCCGATAGCTAGTTTCAAATTTCACTGCGATTGTGAGTTGTGAGTGCCCGTTCCGTAGCTCCAATCGAGCACCGAGCGTGGATTAACACCCTAGGCGACGATGGTTTCTTAATCACCGCGATCCCCACGTTTCCCTCGCAAGGGACGATCGTCGGGCTCAAGAGAGTTGCTGTTGAGAGACGTCTCCACCCGGAGAATACCACGGTGGTCAGCCGCCCGGCTTGCCTTAGTGTGCTAGTGCTGGCCGCACAACGAGTCGGTCGTACGTCTTAGCCCGGTCGTCATCCGTCCCGCATCAAATTGGTATCAGAGCGGGTTGAGTCTAGGGTAGTCTTTGCATAAGTCTTGCATGCATCATGGTCTAAGTTGAGTCTAGAACCATCATTACTTTCAAAATAAAAAAAAGAGTGTTTTCAAATTGTATTTCACCCAATAGCCCGGTATATTAAAAGGCGTTGCCCGAACATTAGGTTATGCCTATCGGGAAGGTAGCGTACTTGCGCGAGTGATCTTCGGATTGCTTATCTCCGCCACGTACCGGATATTGGTTAGGTCTACGTACATCATTTTTTTGCATTAGTGAGTGTTTGCATTAGTCGGTGTCTTCTAGTTCGTGTAGTCCTATAAGAGTCAGTCAGTCTTGTCCAAGTGTCGGCATGTCTAACATGTAGTTCCCCAATTTCTCATGGAGTCCCAATCACCCGGGCGATATGACCGTTGGCCCACCCATGGGCTTGGCAACCATCCTCTCCGCTTCTGTAGGCCTGAAGCCTCAGATTTTTTTGGCTCCAATGACCCGGGCATCTACCTCAAGTGGGAGGCCACCATGAACACCTACTTTGATTGTTATACTATGTCCGAGGCAATACAATTCTCTTTCGCCAAAGAGCGGCTTCTTCATGAGGCTGCCGAAAAGTGGGATTACATCGAAAGAATGAGAGAGGTTAGGGGGCAATGGCCCATCGCGTCATGGTGGGACATGAAGAGAGAGCTTAGGAAGGTCTACGTGCCCCAACCGGTCACCTCCAACCGGCCCCACCCAATCACTTCCAACCAAGTGGGTTCTAGTCGGAGGCAAAGAGTCCCACACGTAGATGAGCCAAGACCCAATCCTAGGACGGTTGACTATGGGCGAGTCCACCATGATATCCCTATTCCAACCCACTCCGTTGCCGAACTTATGCAAATGATTTTGGACCAGTTGGATGGGGTGGATAGGACACGTACTCCGAGTGATGTACTCCTACCCGAGCCTAAGGAGGTCATCACCGGTAGTCTTAACCCGGCCCCATCAACGGGGTCCCCAAGCCCTCTCCTCATTATGGAGATCCCTCCTTCATCACCCGTGAGTGCTCCATTGCCATCCTCTCCTTCTGAACTTCATTCGGAGCCGTCTTGTTTGGAGCCACCTCCGCCCGAGCCACCCGTGTTTCTTATGGGAATACTTTTCATCGCCGAGCCACTCCTTAGCTGGCTCAAAGATGGCTTGGTCCCACTGCCCTTCCCATCCATGGACCCCACACTACCTCTAGTGCCAAGAAACTCATTTCACACCACCTTCCGGTCTAGTCACTATGTGGATTCATTAGATGACCTTCTTAAAGGGTTAGACCGGCAGTTGGCATTTACGCACTTGCTGGCCCCAGGCTTCGACTGACCCACAGGTCGTAGTTTCACTCATCCCGCTTTAGGGTCCATCACCTCCGTGTACACCGTGGGTCATGTTACCACGGAGGTTCTTCTACTCCTCCCGCTACCGGTCGAGCCCGACTTCACTCCTTTTATCCCGAGGGAGGAGCCCTATCTTCTATACACTGTCCCATCTACCACGATGGATGGAGGTGACCATCACCTTCATGAATTTCAAACATGGGACTATGTAATGGAGGAACCGGGGGGTCACACATTCTTTGACCCATTCGACCCCTTCTCTAGTGGGCCTCGTGCTCCACCACTTCCCCTCTACTTTGTCAAGGAAGTCCCCTACCACTCTCTTCCCACTCGGGCCAATCAAATTCCACATAGTAATAGGTCCGATTATTGGGAAGCATGGCATGCCTTACCTACATGTAGTGGTGATGAACCTCTTAGCCCACCCACACCCACATCTGATAGGAAGTCCTTGCATGCATGGTGTCTTTTTGGGTGTCTAGGAGTACATCATCCTACCTACCTTTGGTTGCATCTAGTGTATGCATGGCACACATTTGGGTGTCCTGGTCCGCCATCGTCCATGCATAGGTCGGACTAGCCATAGGTTTGTCTAAGGTCATGTGTGTGTGTTTGTTTGTCTCCCTCGTTGTTCTCTTTCATGCATATGGTTTGCATTAAGTCGTGTCAATAAAAGGCCAGTCAAAGCATGCATAAGGAGGTAGCCAATGCATGCTACATATCCGTGGAATCAAAGGGAGAGTACATCTAGATCAGGGTCATACCTGACAGGTTTCCGCCCGGAGACCGAAAGCCACTCTAAGTCCACGATCCCCACCCTTTCCGGGTTAAGAAACAAGTGGGTCCGAAAGCGTACGATATTGAACTACCGAACGACAATGGTGTCAATTCGACGTTCCATGTTTCCTCTGGTAGCATATTGGAACCCGCGGTGATCCCTAGTGAGTCTCGAGCTTTATCTTTCTATTGGGAGTGACCCCTCACCCGAGAGTCCACCTTTCCAGCCTCAACGCATGCATATAGATTGTATACTGGATGAGCAGGTGATCACCACAAGGAATGGCGCATACCCACACGTCCTAGTGCGTTGGCTAGGATGCCCCACGACGACCAACGCCTTGATCACATGCGGAGAGCACAAGCTTCGGGACCCTTACTCGACGGGGTCGAGTTCCTCCCACCCGGGGATAATTGGTGCGGACACCAGGGCGATCACGTGACACGTCGGTGAACCGACGGTGCCATACGCGGAGCGCCAAGTGGACTACATCGGCTTATCTTCAAAATAGGGATAATTTGGCTTGAATTTGGACCTTTTTTGACATTGAATTGGGCTTGTAAAGGGTATTGTATATGTAATTTGCTAATGGGCTGGTTGTAAGGCTCCTAAAGGTCCAAATTGTTAAAGCCCCTTAAGCATTCCATAAGTAGAAATGGCCTTGGTCTATTTGTAATGGATCCATAAGCCATATGGGCTTCCTTCCTACATGGGTTCTCTAGATTGGATAATCTAGAGTGGGCTCTCTTCATTCATGGGCCTTCAAGGGTGGAATGGCCTTAAGCCATCTAGGTTGGAATGGGCTTGGTTAAGCCATGGCCACATTTGGCCCATTCAAGGCCCAAGAAGGGGGGCGCCCCCTCTTTTGGCTTATTAGGATAGGAATTGTGTATTTTTATATTTTTTCCACCTCCATTTACCACATGTATCTAGAATGGCTGCTGGTCAAGGTCTAATGGCTGCTAGCCTACCATATATGGCTGCCACCTACCTTTGAATTTCAAAGGGAGGAAGCTTCCCCTCCCCCTTGTCACCTTCCCCTCCCATCACAATCAAAGGGGCGCAGCCCCCTTCCCATTCCCCTTGCATCCATCGAACTCCCTTCCCCCCTACCCCTTCCATTTCCCTATAAGAAGGCATGTATAATGTTTATGCTTAATAGAATGAAGTTTTGTTGAAAGAAAAGTTCATTAGAGAGTGATTCTCTTTGTGTGTTCTTGGGTGTGACTCCCATTGAGCTGTCCTGGGACTGGACAGAACTGGGTCGTGAGACTCGACCCCGTATCCCCCTCTTTCTCTCATCTTCTTCTTCCACAAAATTTATCTGTGATACCTCTGCAAGTTAGCAAACTTTTAGCTTTGGTTTCGCATCGATCAGAGTTCGTGAGCAATGGTGGCGATTTTTCTCGTGGAGGCGCGCAGATCTGCCCCAGATTGCTGCCCAGATCTAAAGATGACTGTGTATTGAATTCTCCAGCCCAACCCCACGCTATCTGAAGTTGGTTCCTGGAAATCAGTCATAGTATTTCAAGTCCTCTCTGTGTTGCCGCTAGTTTCGCCTCGATCCGTGACCGGTGCTGATCGTGACGACAGTTCTCGTGGGATCACGCGGGCTGGTCTGAGCAGGCCCGGCTGAGAACTAGAATCAACTTTCAGAGCCTGCCCTGCTTCATCCGGCCAAGATCAGTGTGAGGGGTCTTCAGAGTATTTCTTCCTCTGGACGTCATCTACCATCTCCCACAAGGAACGCTCCGATCCGACGTCGGCAACCATTTTCCCAATATTTTACCGTGTTTCTGTGCAGTTCTATGAGCAAAAAACCAGAACCTCAGAAGATTCGTCACTGCGCCCAGATCTGAAGGCATCTGTTCGCGATCTTCGGAGTGAAGATACTACATTCAGTCGCCGACATTCTCCAACAAATGGTGCTCCGATCGGGCATCGGATCTAGCCGTACAAGCCTCCGCAAGCTTTCTACGCATGGTGACCAGCGCGGGAAGAATCGGGTTGGCTTCCCGTCGGCGTACCCGAGCGGATCCGGCACGCGTTCCTCGCCTCCTGCGAGTGTGGCCCGTCAACCCGGGTTCCAGCAACCCCAAAGTTATTGATTGTAGCCCGATACCTCCCTGTGTGGAGTGGGCCAAGCTTCTGAAATTGTAAAGTTAATCTTGTGTGTATTGGGGTTGTTCGGAAATCGGCCGGGAATTCTTCCCCATGACTAGTCATAGAGGTACGTGCTCGTTCCGATCCTTACATTTGCTGTTTAGTATGCTTTCTATATTGCTGCGTTTGTGAGAATAGGGCCGATAGCTAGTTTCAAATTTCACCGCGATTGTGAGTTGTGAGTGCCGATTCCGTAGCTCCAATCGAGCACCGAGCGCGGATTAGCACCCTAGGCGATGGTGGTTTCTTAATCGCCGCGATCCCTACGTTTCCCTCGCAAGGGACGATCGTCGGGCTCAAGAGAGTCACTGTTGAGAGATGTCTGCACCCGGAGAATACCACGGTGGTCAGCCGCCCGGCTTGCCTTAGTGTGCTAGTGCTGGCCGCACAACGAGTCGGTCGTACGTCTTAGCCCGGTCGTCATCCGTCCCGCATCAGACGATGAGAGAGAGAAAGATGGTGGGAGCGAGAGAGAGAGATGGTGAGGGAGAGAGAGAGAGAGACGATGAGGGAGAGGTGAGACGCTGGGGAAAAGTGAGACGGTGGGAGAGAGAGAGAGAGACGCTGAGAGAGAGAAAGAGAGACGGTGAGGGAGAGAGAGAGACATCGAGGGAGAGGTGAGACGCTTGGGAAGAGGTGAGACGGTGAGAGAGAGAGAGAGAGACGGTGGGAGCGAGAGAGAGAGAGAGATAGACGGTGAGAGAGAGAGAGAGAGACGCTGAGAGTGTGCCAGATAAGGTGCATGCAGGGTGTGCCGGGTAGAGTGGGTTGAGGGGTTAAGGCAACTGAAGCAAGATTTGTTCGGGGGAGGTTTCTCTCCTTCATAGAGCGCGTGTGAGGAGCTCTCTTTTACTTTATTCATGGAATGCATGCAAGCAATTTTCTTTTATTCATGAAATGCAGGCGTGGGGTTTTAATTTAGCTTTCTTTTATTCATGCAGGTCATGTTCGGGGTTATGTTCGGTAGTCCGTCATAAAGATGCAGGTGTTCAGCTTATTCGGAATCTCCGTGGTTCTTTGGTTATTTCGGCGAAGCCGTTGCATTAGTGTTTATTTTGTTCATTTGTTATTTCCTTTTGCATTATTACTTTTCCTTTATTATTATTGCTATTATGTTAATTCTGACAAAAATTTGGCAGCATCTCTCCTTGACCCAGATGGTAAGGGGGTAAAAGGGGAACACGCCCACAAGGAGTGGCGTGACCCAACAATTCGAGGTGCGTGCCAGGGGAAGCGACACCTTTAAGAAAGCTTCAAAAAACCCGGGGAAAACAACGAGCGAGAACACTAGGCTGAAACAGGCCAAGGATGCACCGGCTGGGAGTGGCCCAGGTGCGCCGGGTAAAGGTGGGCCAAGGGCGTGCCTGGTAAAGGCAAGCTGGGGTGTATCAGATCAAGCTGGTTGGAGTGTGCCAGTCGAGAGGGCCAGGAGTGCGCCGGACAGAGACAAGTGAGAGTGTACCGGGCAGAAGTGAGCCAAGGGTGTGCCGAGTAAGAGGCTAGATGGAGTGTGCCGGTGGAGGGAACAAGGGTGCACCGGGCGACGGGTAAGTGTGTGCACCGTTGGCTCTGGAGGTCAGGCTGGAGAGCACCTTGGCTAGGTTATCTGAGGGCGTTGAATGGAGAACATGGGCTCAAATTGCTCAAGGGAGGAGGCAAATGGTGCCCAGAAGGGGAATCTCCTCTGTTAAACCAGGACATCGTTAGAAGGAGGCCAACTCGATGCCATTGTGCCAAGACACTATCCATTAAATTGGGTAGATCGGCGTTCTGGAGAGCGGGTAACACAAAGCACCAGAAAATTGGGGGGAAGGATACGACGAGCCATGAGAAGAGTAAGACAACGAGAAATGTAAACGTAGAAGAAGTGTCGGTGGAAGGAGTGTGAAAATATTTGCAAGCCTTCTATTTTATTCTCACAAGAGGGATGCCCTAAGGGAGCTAATACATTGCAACGAAAAGAAAACAACAACAAGAAAAGGAAAAAGAACAAGATACGATGGGGAGGGGGAATAGAGCATTGGCTCCTCCCCCCCAGCCACACTCTCTCTCTCTTCGCTCACTCTTCTTCTCTTCTCCCTCCTTTCTCTTCACTCAGGTGGTGGTGGGTGGCGCAGCAGGGTCTCCTCTCTTCTTCTCTTCTTCTCTTCCTCTCTCCTGATCTTCTTCTTCTTCTCTTCTGCGTCTGGGGAGAGTTAGCCTCGGGAGAGAGCTTCTCTCTATGTGTGTGTGTCTGTGTCTCCTCCCCCTTTGTTGCGTGGAGAAGGGGGGGTCTTTTATATCTTCGGAGGTAGGAGCGTTGATGGCGGGAACGTCCGATGATGACGGGCATTAAATGGGAGTTGACTCTCCCCCGTCCTCGGCTGCAGAGGGTAGCCTGCGTGCCTTCACCAGTGGGCGACACCTCACCTAGCCCTAGGATATCCCCACTGCGCGCCAAAGGCCGTAGGGGATGGGCTTTAGATCTCCTTCGCCGGTTACACCGGAAAAAGGATGAGTTAGGGTGTGCCGCTGGATGGGCGGAAAGCTGTGCCGCTGGGGCCGAGGGGAGCATGCCATTGAAGGCTTCAGCTAGCTGGCCGCTGGAGGGCCTGGAAGAGACGTGCCTCCGAAGGGGCATCGGGGGTGTGCCGGCCAGGGCGTTGAGGGTGCCCTGGGTGTGTGCCGCTGAAGGCACTTCAGGAGTGTACCGCTGGGGCACCAAAAGGGTGTGCCGCTGGAGGCTACCCTAGGTGTGTGCCCCTGAAGGGCACGAACAGTGTGCCGCTGAGGGCTTCAAAAAGTGTGCCACTGGGGGCACTTCAGAGGCTTCCTTTTCTTCTTCTCTTCTTCTCTTTCTCTCTTCTCTTTTCTCCTCTTCTTTAGTTCCCTGCACGTAAACATGGGGTGATATTTTTTTAGTGTCCACACACCCGTGTCGACTTGCGGCCTTGGAAGTGTCAACCTGTTGATGAAAAAAGCTACTTTTCCTCAAGCTAACAAAGGAAGTGTCGACACTTCAGCTGAACGTGTCGAAACATCAACTTGGCCCAGAACGGATCTGAGTTCGATAGCGTCCACTTTCCATGATCTGCAACTATTCATTGAGGATCCGTTCGTACTCAAATATGCTTCTGGAAGGTCACCTTTTCAGAGGGGATCATTGGCAGTCTAAGGAATCTGCCGAAGGTGGGGACCACAGCAGATTTGGTTCCCCCATCTACTTCCGTTTCTGGCGCGCACGGCAGAACAAGACAAGAAGGTTGGAAGCAAATAGAAAAGGGAGAAAGCGACGTCCGGCCGTGCTGTACGTGGATAAGATAACTTGGAGAAGAAGGCTTCTGTAGCATTCTCTCCGCAGGAAAAGCTGAAGAACCGGGAGAGAAGAGTGAGTAGCAGAGAGAAGAGCTCGTGAGGAGATCTCGTCATCCCTCTGCGGCCAGCGTGAAAGCATTGTGCATCTCCTCTTCTCCACATTCTGGAGCCTAGATTGCGAAGAAGACAGTGCCTTCAGTTGCCTGTGCAGCAGCTGGAAAGACTATCCAACGTTCTTCTTGAGTTCACGGTGAAGAGTTCAAGAGAGAAGAAGCTGTGTCCGGGATTCGTCTAGTTTCCAAACAGGATCATTTCTCCCATTGATCCTTCTTGGCATACCCTGTCTGTTAAATATTGTTTCTATTTTATTTTTTTCTCAAAACGTATACCCACACAGTGATCCCTACCTACGTGTAGGAAGACAAACTGAGAGAGCTCAGTTTTGTGGTTTTTGGGTTGTGTACCCGCAAGCTGTTGGACAACGGTTGGAGAGAGTTTCTCTTTCGGTGAGAAGCTGTGAATCAGCGGTAGTGTCTTGGCACTAGTGAAGCCTCACTCAGTTGAGTGAGGGGTGGACGTAGGTCTCTAGGTAGAGACCAAACCACCTTAAAATCTTGTGTCTATGTGGTTTGTTTATTTTCATGCTTTGACGCTAGATGTGTGTGTAGGAGCGTTGATCCTTCCTCTTTCATGCATTTCACTCAATAGTTTGTGGTCATACTCACCTTATTGCTACATAGCTTTTAACTTTAGATCATTCTCGAAAAGAAGGGGTTGATCTATTCACCCCTCCCCTCTAGATCTGCCTATCACTATCTATCACATGGTATCAGAGCTAGTCTCTCTGTATGTGGTCTAACGACCTTGAGAGAAGTGGTAATATGGCGGCCAAGGGTCATATGGCCGAAGGGCATTCCATAAATTGATCTCCCTTTTTCACTGGGAAAAACTATCCTTACTGGAAAAACCGTATGCAAGTTTTTATCAAAGCCCAGGATCATGAGATTTGGAGAGTGATGAGCAAAGGTCCATTTGAGCTGCCTGAAGATGAAGATACATGGACCAAAGAGAAGATCAGAAGATCAACTTTGAACTGGAGTGCAAAGCACATTATGCAGTGCTCTCTTCATCGGGTGGAATTTTCAAGAGTATCAACATGTGCCACTACAAAGGAGATGTGGGATCGTCTCGAGATAATTTATGAAGGGACATCCCAGGCACATGAGACTAAGGCAAATATGCTAATTTCAGAATTTGAGAAATTTAGAATGAAGCCTGATGAGTCAATTTTAGATATGTATGCTAGGCTGACAATGCTCACTAATAGCTTGACAGAGTTAGGAAAGAGCTACTCCGAGCAGGAGATTGTAAGAAAGATACTCAGATCTTTAACTCCTGCATGGCATACCAAGGCAACTGTAGTTGAAGAATCCAAGGACTTGGCAACTACTAAAGTGGAGGAGATCATCGGGTCCCTGATGACCTATGAGATGAATTTGAAGATCAAAGAAGCAGAGGCAAGTAAGAAGAAGCCTCTGGCTCTCAAGGCTGGACCAAGTACCAAGGAAACCTCCGATGATGATGAACCTCCGAGTAGCAACCCAGACGAGGATGAGGTTGCTATGCTAACTCGAAAATTCAGAAGGTTCTTAAGAAAGGAAGGTAAAGGCTTCATAAAGAGGAAGCCTCAGGTAAAGAAGAGTTTCATGTTAAAACCTTAAAATGTCAAGTTATCTGAAAAACTTGTTTGTTATTTTTACAGGAAACCTGGACACATCAAGTCTAAATGTCCAGAAGGAGCTAAGAAGATAATGCCCAAATGGAAGGGCAAAAAGAAACAGGCCATGATCTGCACGTGGAGTGATGAAGAGGAGGAAGAAGAAGAAAGCAGCTCCACTGAAGAGGAAAAAGAAGATCTATGCTTGATGGCCAATGGAGATAAGTGAGGTAAGCTCTCCATTTGAGCATTTTTCAACTAATGATTGGGAAGAAACTTACTTCAAACTTGTGGATAAATATGAACTGTATAAGAAAGAAAATAAAGCCTTAAAGAAGAAAAACAACACTTCAATTCATGATCAAAGCCTAAATGACAAAACCGCTTCCATAGAATCTGAAAATGAATATCTTAGAAAAATGATTGAAAACTTAGAAGAGGGAAGAAAAGAAATGAAGGATTTGGATGATGAAAATGAAAGCCTAAGAGATGAAATTGATGAGTTGAAGTTAAAAATGTAAAGCTATATCAAAGACAACAAACTGTGCAATGAAAAATTTGATGCAATTAATCAAGTCAACTCTCAACTTCTTAAAGATAATGAAAATCTTCAAAAAGATCAAGAAGATAAACAAAAATCTTTGGAAAAATTTGTTGATGGAAGTGAAAATCTAAATGCTCTGCTAGAGACCAAAATGAATTTCAACAGGGAAGGGCTAGGATATGATCCTACTAAGAAAAAGGGAATTGGAATAAAAACTGTAACATTTGTCTCATCATTTAAAGCATCAATTTCTAAAACAAAACCTAGCCAAAACCAAGAAAAAGCTAAAAACAAAGGAAAATAAAAAATGGAAGAGCCAATGGAGAAAAACCCTGAAAAATCCAAAAAGGATCACCAAAGACACCAAACAGGCCGACACTAGCCTCAGTTCAGGTCTGCACACCCTAAGTGATGGGAATCAACACCGAGCACTCACATTTTTATTTCGCAATTGTGTCCTTTTATTTGCATGTATATCCTTGAGAAAATAGGTTTGCAATTGTAAGGCTTTATAAGCCAATTTGTTAGTCCTTAAGGATGTTTGGGTTTATTTGTAAAAGTCCAGTAGGTCCAGTAGGGTCCCTCACCCTCTCTCCCATTGGTCCACTTGATTTTAGAGCCCATGTGGGGCTAGTTTGAAGTCCAAGGTGGGCATGCGGGGTTGGTTCAAAGTCCAAGGGAGGACTTGGACCAAGGAGGTAAAGAAGACAAATTCCAATTTACTTCTTAAAGGGGGGGGGGGGGCGCACCCTTCATTAATGTATTTTTTATTTATGGTTTTTTTAACCACATGGGGGGAATATATTCTACCCCTTGTATACCCCTCCCCTAACTTAGATCTGAGGGTAGTCTAGGTCTTTTTTACTTTTCTATATAAGCCATATATTTTATGAATTACTTAGCATTAATGAGAAGAAAAATTCATTTGTGCTCAAGGAGCCTAAGGGCGCACCCCCTCTCTCTTGGAGCTGTGAGAGCTCCCCATTTCAGAGGTTTGAAGCCTCTCCACCACCACCTCTCTGAGTGTGATGTTCAGCACCGTCGTCGCCGCCGCCATCGAGCCGCCATCGCACTGCCACTGCCGCATCTTCGGAGTTCTGTCCACCCCTAGACAGAATAGTAAAGGCCGATTTTTAGCTCTCCATCAGGAGCTCAGGTCATGCCCAAAATTGGAGGGTAAGTCCCCCACGTTCCCCCCATCCTCCACAAAAAAATTCAGGCCATAAAACCCACGTTAGCTGTTTTCCCAATTCTATCTTTTCCCCCTAGCCATCTACCTTCTGTGCAAATCTCTGTTCTAGCAACCTAGTTCTTCCCCCATTCGACCCCCTTCCCAAATTCAGATCAATCTAAAATTTGGACTGGGTTTTTTGACTCCCAAAACCCACCTCCACAATTTTTTTCACGAATTTAGAAGTTCATTTAGTCCTCTGGAAAATTAAAACTCAGGCCAAAGTCTGTTCTGTCCTGTGCAGTCTAGATTCGACCCCTGACCACCAAAAAATCCATTTCCCCTGTTAAAACACCTTTAGAAATTCCACAAAAAATATTGGCATCTTCCTTACTTCCCCCTCTCTAACTTTTATAAAGGGCCCAACTCCCAGATCTAACGTTTTAGTCGCGGTCAACGCCCATTCTCAGGCAGATTCAAATCTATCCTACCAGATCTGGTTCTGTGAACCAGCAGGATGTAAATTCAACCAAGGCCATTATAGAGACATGCAAAATTTCTTCTCTGGCCTGGGGTCATATCTCTCTGAAAGAGCTTTCCAAAGGTGCAAATCTCACGCCGATCCGACGTCGGGACTGATCGCAGCAGCCAATTTCGTCGGACCGCACAACCTTGAAATAGCAGTACAGGCTCGGACCTGCATCTTCCAACGCCCGGCGATCGGAGCCGCCCGGCCTCCCACCAGCAACGCCAGCCCGGTCACTTTCCATGGATCATTCCTCCAGGCATCCCTTGGCAGCGGGACCCACCCCGCCCAGTTTCGTCGTCCGAGCAGCACGTGGGCCCCATAACCCGCAGCTTGCACCGTCCGAGTCGCACCGACGGAGTGACCATGTTGCTGCCCGTCAACCCAAGATCGGTCCTCCCGGGCCCACTTGTAGCCTTTTACCTCCCTGCGTGGAGTGGGTAATAATATCATTGCTGTAATTATTGTAATATTTTTACTGGGAGTCACCGTACTTGGCCGGGGTCGTCTTCCCCACGCCTAGAGCGTGGAGGTACACTCGTCACCCTCCTCGTAGGCATTTGCTTTACTCGTATACATTTTATATGCCGCTGCTAGTGATAGGATAATTAGCTCGATATATACTTTTGTCACCACTGCGAGAGTGAGTGAGTGACCCATCCCGTGACTCAATCCGAGTACACGCGGAAGAGCCGAGTACCCTTGACTCATTACCGATTCCTCAACTGCACAGATCCACGCGTTTCCCTCGCTTTGGGATGAGTTGCGAGCTAGAGTCCCAGATCGCGTCTCCGTCCCGCATCAAATTGGTATCAGAGCAGGTTGAGTCTAGGGTAGTCTTTGCATAAGTCTTTGCATAAAATATGAAGAAAAAAAAGGGGCCATTTAAGTCTAGAGAGAGTCTAAGTCGGTCCAAGGTTGCATTTGCATTCTATTATTCGGTATATCAAAAGGTGTTATCCGAACGTTAAGTTACGCCTATCGAGAAGATCGCACATTTGCGTAAGAGGATCTTCAGATCCTGGAACTCCGCCTAGTACCGGATATGGGTTTAGTCTAGGTTCATAGTCGAGTCCGCATCCCAACCTGCATTGTCATTTTCTGGCCGTGTCTAGTGTCTTGTCTCATTGTGTCGGCATGTCCATCTTGTAGTTACCCAATCCCCCATGGATTCCCAATCGTCCAGACGATATCACTAGATGCATGACACCCATGGGCTTGGAAACCATCCCATCCACTTCCATAGGCCCGAAGCCTCAAACTTTCATGGCTCTAAGGTCCCGAGCGACTACCTCAATTGGGAAGCCGCCATGGACAAGTATTTCGAGTGTTACACTACGTCCGATGTCATGCAAGTCAGCTTTGCCCAAAAGAGGCTTGTCCACGAGGCCGCCTAGAAATGGGAGAGCATTGAGCGTATAAGGGAGGTTAAGAGGCAATGGCCTGTCGAGTCGTGGCGAGAGATGAAGGATGAGCTTAGAAAGATCTACAAAAAAAAGAGCTTAGAAAGATCTACTTGCCCCGCCCAGTCGCCTCCAACCAGCCTCACCTTGGCACCTCCAACCGACCCCACCCAATCACTTCCAACCAAGTGAGTCATAGTAGGAGGCAAAGAGCCCCACATGTAGACGAGCCTAAGCCCAATCGTAGGCCGAGTGATTACAGGCGAGTCCACCACAATACCCCTACTCCAACCCACACTGTTGCCAAACTTGTGCTAATGATTTTAGATCGGGTGGATAGGAGGTGCGCTTATATTGAGTCATTAGTCTCCCCTTGCCCACCCCCGAGACAGGAGGTAGCCATACCCGAGCCTAGGGAGGTCATATCCGGTAGTCCCAACCCGGCCCCACCTCCAGGGTCCCAAGAACCTCTTTCCCTCCAGAAGGACAGTCCTCCCCCACCCATGAGAGCCCCTTTGCCCCCACCCCCACCTTCAGATCTTTATTCGGAGCTACCTCAACAGGAGCCACCCGTATTTCTAACAGGAAAGCTTTTCATCGTCGAGCCACTACTTAGTTGGCTCAAGATAGGCTTGGTCCCTAGGCCGCTATTCCACCCATCCATGGACCCCACACTACAACTAGTGCCCGTCAACTCCTTCCACACAACTTTTCGATCTTCTCACCATGTTGATACATTGGACGACCTTCTTAAAGGGTTAGACTGGCAGTTGCAGTTGACGCACTTATTGGCCCGAGGCTTCGACCAACCCAATAGTCGTAGCTTCACACATCCCGCCGTAGGGTCCATTACCTCCGTGTGCACCATGGGTCGTGTCACCACGGAGATTCTCATATTCCTTCCCTTGCCGGCCGAGCCTTATTTCATTCCACTCTTATCGAGGGAGGAACACTACCTTCCATTTGAGAGCACCGTCCCATCTTCTCTAGTGCATGAAGGTGACCACCTACACCTTCAAGAATTTCAAACATGGGACCGTGACCTATGGGAGCCTAGTTCAAGGGGTTACACTTTCTTTGATCCATTCGATCCCTTTCCTAGTGAACCCCTTGACCCGCCATATCTACTCCCCTTTTTCACGGGAGTCCACTACCACACCCCTTCCCCACGGTCCGGGCCATCTACACCCACCAAGCTCGTTCACTTGCAAGATACACCATCATATAGGGGAAAGCAAGAAGGTGCATTCGGCACTCCTAGCCCTCCCAAACCCAAAGCGCAGCCGCATGCTAGGGACATACTAGGATGTCTAGGAGTTCAACATTCCACCAACCTCCGGTTGCGTCATGTGTATACATGGCACACATTCGGATGTCCTAGTCTACCATTGCATGTGTATGGGTCGGACTAACAGTAGGTTTATTTAGGGTCATGTGTGAGTCTTTGTTTAGTACAGTTTGTCTTTCGAGTGCATATGCATACATCGAGTTGAGTCGGTCTTTTGTACGCTCGCGTTGTCAGTCCCTTTCGAGTGTGAGATAATTCGGATACAATGCGTATGTTGTAGACTTGCTGACATTTAGGATCGGCTCGACCATTCTCTATCTCAGATCTAGTCACATATAGGGACCCAGCGGTGATTCCAAGTGAGTCTTTGAGCCTCCTCCCTCTTTTGAGAGTGACCCCACCCCAGAGTGTCCACCACTAAGCCTCATTCCCACAGCAGTGTTGGTCCTGGGTAGGTGAGCGGACAAGAAGGGGGGGTTGAATTGTCCCCACTTAAATTGGTAAATTAAAAACTAACTATGAAAAATTAACAATTTTGACAAGATTGAAGGGATTAACCTAGACAATGTAAACTAAGTTCACTCAATCTCTTCCGACTCACTCGGGCAAGTAAGCACAATTGT
Source organism: Amorphophallus konjac (assembly GCA_022559845.1). Classification (NCBI taxonomy): domain Eukaryota; kingdom Viridiplantae; phylum Streptophyta; class Magnoliopsida; order Alismatales; family Araceae; genus Amorphophallus; species Amorphophallus konjac. The sequence continues at coordinate 362,802,258 of CM040122.1, forward strand.
CAAACAAGTATGACACACAGTGGAATTTAGACAATCAAGCAATGTGTGTGAACCATGTATGATTTGAAACACAATCTTCTGTGAATGAGGTAGATGATAAGGAGGCAACCACACAAGACAAACCACAAGACACAGATATTTTTAAGGTGGTTTGGGACCACGACGGGATCCCTACGTCCACCCCTTACCAACTGGTAAGGCTCCACTCGCTGGATAGACCAGCACGGGGAAAACTCCCCAACACGGAGCAACGCTCCAACACACATGGGGATGAATCCCCAACACGGAGCAACGCTCCAACACACACACACGTAGGAATATGCCTGCACACACACACGGGGACGCGCCCTAACACACACACAAACACAGAGACGGAGTCTCCAACACGATCCAACACTGGATCACAATGCACACAAACTTGCCACAACAAATGCAGCAAACGACTTACACAAATACAAGCTGCAACACCCGCAGCACCAAAATCACACGACCGTACACAGACGGTCACACACACACGCAAATCTTTATGAGTTAAGGAAATGAAAAAACATACTCAAGATATGCTCAGACACAAATGAAACCCTTAAGAACAATCACAAATGGATAGGAGTAAGATGTGGAAGTTGTTCCCCCTTCGATTTCCTGGCCGAATGATGATGTTCTTCGATGCTCGATTCGGAGGTAAGCCAGATGCCATCGATTTGAACGTCAATGCGTTCCTCTCTTCAATCCGCTTCACTTTCTCTTCATGAACGATCTCCAAATCCTCCTGGATGTAGTTCAAATCCCCTTGGCTTGAGCTCTTCCTTGCTATCTCCTCTTTCTCCACCTGCAAGAAGGAAAACATGAACACATTAGGGTTAATGTATCTTAAATTTGTAGCTCTCACTTATGCAAATATAGAGGACACCAAAAGACCATCATAACCTTTCTAGAGTCCTCCAAAAGACCTCTAATAAGTCTACCACCAACCGAGGGACAAAGGGATAAAAGGTTAGGCACTTGTTGACTTGGTTTAGAGGAGTTTCGGAACCACGTTTTAGACTTTTCGCCGTTGGCGGTCGACCGGAAATTAGGGGCGGTAGACTGGAAATTCACAGACCCAGAACATGTTGATTCTGGGAATTTCGGTCGACCGGAATGAACAGTGTTCCAGATTTTAAGAAGTTCAGTTTGATATTTAAAAACCCGAAATTAAAATCCCAATGAAAGACTGAAATGGTTAGATGATAAATGACTAACAACCAAGTGTTCCTTGGTATTAAATAATGTAAAAATATATACCAACCACTTCTATCAAGATCAAACAAACTCCAAAAGGAAACTTACCACTTTCTCCCAAAAACATACACATGCAAAGTACCAAGTTCTCACCATGATCTTTGATACCTTTGCATATGGGATTGGCATTGTTTTCCAAACCTACATAACAAGATAAATGAAGTTAAAATCATATGATGTGTATATGAAAAACACATGATCAAGTTGCCTCAAAGTATTTTGAACATTCAATAATCTCAACATAGGATTATGATCATAAGGCATAAGTGTGAACAAGGTGTGAGCAACTTGTAACCATGAAGAAGGTGCAGAAAGCACATACATTAAAATCCATGGTCAATGTGCATAAAAGCACTTTGGAAAACATAACAGCTACAACCTTATAAAAAGATCATATAGTCTTGAACTTTTTGCACTTAAAATAAGCATGATAACCAAATTCACATGAAAAGAATAGGACTCTAGCTCAAGGGTCCTATGAATACATCCATGAACATACAAGATGAAAATATGCAAGCTTATTAATTTTACACTCTATCATCAAGACTAAATAGCCCATATTAACCTAAGTAACTCATTTGCAAATAAGCCAAATGAAGACCATATCAACCCAAGTAACTCATTTACAAACAATTCAAATGAAGACCATATCTTGTGAGATCTAATGAGCTATACATGCAACCCAATGACATCAACTCAAAATAGCTTCAAGAGCCATGCATTTATACACCATGAAAATCTCATTCAAACTCATTCAATACAAAACCATCTTTCAACTCACCAGTCAAGATATAAACATGTTGCTCAATGAAACACACACAATCACAATCATTTTGTTATCATTAAAACCAAACACCAAATATCAACTAGGGAATGCATCAATTTCCCCCTTTTGATGATGACAATATGATGTGTGTGATAGAGTAGTTGCAAGCATCTTTATGAAAGCAACACACACCAACATTGCAATCATCTTTATGATACATAGCAAGCCACACAAACACTCTCCCCGTTTTTGTCATCTACAAAAAGACTGGGGGGTCATATGACATGAGATGAACATGGGTGTCCTGCTACATGAAAGTATGCAAATTGTTGGAATATTAATTTGAAAGCCAAAGTGACAAGGAGTATATGAACATGTAGAATATCATTCAACCCTTCATATTTGCCAACCAAAATGTAGTATCAATCAACCAAAAGCTCGATGTGATGTCCAAAACACAACCATTGTTTGATTTAGAACCTGAAGCTTGTGCACATCAGTTTAGATTTCTCCATGAATGTAAACAGGGTGGGAGAACCGAAAGGCCAAATTTCTACCAATCTTCACAACCCCCATGGGACAGAGAAAGTGAGACGATATTACCATGTATACATGTGATGTGTGAGTGGGAGCCAACCTATTCTTTCCTGCAAGTAATACAATGGATCCATGTTAGTATCGAGTGGATAATCAATCATTGCAACCATTTATTACTAGATGCTTATTTCAACATTACCCTTCTTCACATACTCCTCAACCTAGACAGAGTTCAAATCATCATGTGTCTAGGCAATAGAACCATTATCATACCAACTTCCACTTAGTTATGCATGATAAACTTAAACATGTGAGGCCTGAAGAAGTGATACCAATTCTGAGACCAATGGTTGCTGATTTTTAGCCCCAAAAATAGGACACAATTGTTGGAAGATTTGTGTAGCATTTCAGATACATGACAAGATGATAGCACTCAAAATCCAAAGCCCATTTCAGAGTTTCACAAGTGGCAAGAGCAAGGCAATGGCAAGATGTCTGTTAAGAGAGAACAATAGTGGAGACACCAAATGCCTTTATTTTTGGAGTTTCAGATTTTTGATTTTTTGATTTTCAAGTTTTTCTTTTGAAATGCATACAAAAGATGACACATGACATGAATTTCTTTGATTCTTAGATATCATGCATGAACTATATGCATGCTGAAAATGCCATGAATGCAAATATGCACACCATGAGCTTCACCTTTCAAATGCAATGAATGTGCACTATGTGAATGCTTATCATGCAAGATATGAATCTATGAACATGATGACTTCTATCCTTTAAATGTAGGGCTTATGCTCAGAATTAGACCCAAGGGGAATGCATGAACATGCAAGCATACAGGCACAATTGTCATGCATACAAATATCACATATAGTAACTCCCCCTTAGTGAGGCATGGGTTAAGAAAAGAGCAAGTGATTCAGATTCAAGAATATAAGACATGAAGTATAACTAAGAGATTTGTGCATACACAACTAGAAGTACTTCATAACTATGAATGTAAACAGATTCATAGAATACATACATCACAATAATACCCAAAGGTGAAAATGTGATACAATGAGTAATGAGCTTCAAAACATATGGATTTTCAGATTTTCTTAAGAACACTAGAAGGTAATCTCTTCTCTACACTTTCACTTTAGATTCTCGACTATCGGTAGCTTCGCACAACCCCTATTTTATTTCTTTTAATAGACTTCACCTTTCGGCGCGAGTTTCCTCATGTGTCGCAATGGGGATTCCCGGCTACTTGGATTCGTCACACATATGGATTTGTTTCTTCTTTCAACACGAGTTTCCTCCTTTGTTTCAGGGGAGATTCCCGATTACTCGGATCCACGTTCCACTTATTAAATTTTTGTGGGGTAGGCAACTTTTTCCTCACGATTACTCTTTAATGTCCATGTAGAGATTCAAGTTCCCTTTAAAGTGTTGGAATGAATTTCTTAAATCCTTATCCATTAAAGTCATTAACTTCATTATGTGCAAGAGTGTGAGGGTAAAATTTTGTTTTGCATGTATAAAATGAATTTGACAGGACATGGCTATGACTCCCCCTAAATGTATGCACGGTCGAAAATAAATCCTCCCCCTTAATATATGACATGTATCACATATGAATAAAATCACTGTATTATTATTTAGCAATGGGGTAAGGCCTTAGAAAGGTCAAGAAATTGTTTTATAAGCTAAATACTTACAAGCTTGCAAGGATTCGGCAAAACATTCATGCAAGCATTCATGAGTCAAGATATGCAATTTACATGAAATACATGTGTGTGCTCTATATGCATGAATATGCAATATGCATCCTTTTGCCATTTTATAGAAATAGTATGTGAATAAATATGTAAGGATGCCAATGCATTCTTTTTATGCTCATTTTTAATTTTTGTGCATTCTTGAATATTCAGGCAAACATGAAGCTAATAAATGCATGAGATGGATTTTCAATGAATCTAGCACATGACCATGAGCATTTTATTTCAGATTTCTTCATGATGAACCATTTTTCTTAGAGCCCAAACATTCAACCATGTTCATTCAAGGCAACTTTGGATTGGATATGAGCTTCGGTTTGAACATGATATGACTTATGTGTTTAAGCATGCAAGATGCAATTTGGATGCACATGATCAAGTTTCCAACAACTTTCAACCAGAGTTTGATAATTAAGCAGGATTAGTGTTTGAACATCTATTATCAAGATGAAGATTTTGAACATGTCAAACAGCTTATCACCAATTCAAGGAAAACACACAAAGTCATTGAGCTTTAAACTGAGCCAAGGCCAACATTCAATACCAATTGTTGATATATTGATGCATTTGATCAAGCAAGTCCACAATTCAGAAGTTTTGCCTTTATGAAACAAGAGAACTTTTCAGATTCAGTTTAGAAGATATTACAGTTCAAAGGCAAATTCAATTCATTCAAAGCACATGATTCCTCATAAGCCAAGCAATTCAATTTCTGAATTTGGTACAAGGCGGAGAACTTTGATCCGAGGATCCAACTCACGCATAGTGATAGCTTCCTAACAGACTTAACCTATCATTTCACACATCACCATTTGATATACCAAATATTCATTCAGTAAGAGCATGTATGGCTTGTGAAGAATTGAGAGCACAACATGAGAACACACCAAAAACTCATACCAGAACATCAAAACCATCAAGTTTGACAATGAAGGAGCAAAGTTGGGATTTTACCATATGAGTGTGACTTGTTTTATTTTACTGGAACCCCTTTCATTCTTTATTTACCTCAAGGCACACCTTCACCACAACCGACTCATTTGTCAGATTTTGGCACCCAAACCTTCTTGGGTCCTTGGATGTTAGAAGTATTTCTTCCAAAAGTTTTCTTTGACATTTTCATTGTCACCTTGTCATCACTTTCCATGATCATGTAATTCTCAATGACATGTCTATGGTTGCCACAATAAAAGCATTGAGGGTTGGCAACTTTGGCAAAAGATTTTTTTTTTAACATGATCAAGAGAGTTTTCAAAAACATTCCTTCTTCTGTTTCTAAAATTTCTAGGTCTAACAAAATCAAACCTAGCATTCATTCTAGAAACATAGAAATTCTCAATTTTTTTAAACCAACAATCGTTCATGACATGACCATATTTCTCACAATGAAAGCAACAGGGAGTTGTGGGTCTACGGAATGATTTTTCATTGTTTGCATGAGTTTTTGGAAACGAGTTTCCATTATAATATGAAAACCTTTGATCATGGGAGGCATATTTTTCATTGAATTTTCTTTAAAAATTGAACTTAGCATTCTTAGCATGAAGTTCATCTTTTTGCTTCACAAAGCAATCGCCCATGATATGGCCAAGTTTGTGACAATAGAAACATGAAATATTCTTTTTTCCCTTGAAGGCATCTTGGTCAACTTTCTGCTTTGAAAAATAATTTTTCATCGTGTGGCCTAGCTTACCACAATGAAGGTAAGAAACATTTCTTTGTGATTTGAAAATATTTTTCTCTTTGCATGCAAACTTGTCATTGTTGTCCCCCTTGGTTTTGATGATAGCAAACTGGTTTTGATGATAGCAAACACCATTAGTTTCATCTAGTTCATATCGTGCATAAGGTCCATGCATTCCATACTCTGCACGCAGCCTTGGCAAGCGCTAAGTCAGTGCAACTTTTATGAGTGTAAGAATCAGTGCATATTTGGTGTCAGTCTAAGTCGGTGCAGCTTTTTGATGCAAGCAATAGTTGATGCGCTCTGCTGAAGCTCAAGTCGATGCATACTTTGCATTGGGCAGATCACGTCGGTGCAAACCTTGCCTTGAGCACATATGTCTTAGCACACTTAGAGTCTGTGCAAGTTTTTGTATTGCAGCACATCTCCAAGTCAGTGCATATCTTGGCTCATGCATGTTCAAGGGACAAAGTCAGTGCATGTTTTACTCTGTGGACGCATATTAGTCTGTGTACAGTTGCGTCAATCAGCATACAAAGTCCGTGCACCTTGCATCTGTCGCATACGAAGTCCATGCACATGTTGGTAAAGTCAGTGCATGTTTCACGTTTGTTCATGTCAAGTCGGTGCGTGTTTTTGCCTCTCATATATAGAAAGTCGGTGCACCTTTTTGGTTAAGTCTGTGCATGCATACCTCAAGTCGATGCAACTTTTATTACTGCACGCGACCAAGTCCGTGCATGTGTGCATCTAACACAACAAAGTCTGTACATTCCTTGGTGGCATGTCTGTGCATCTTTTGGTCCATACATACATAAAGTTCATGCATCTGAATATTAAAGTCTACACATGGTTGCCTTGATGACTTAGCAAGTCTATACATTCTCGAACCAACTCTGTGTATCTTCCTACTATCCTCTTATTATTTTCTAACTGATATTAAGTATGACCTTGGCAGGATATTTGCTCGAGGAGTTTAAGATGGGCACGTGATCCAAGAATGGATGATGTGCCAGGATCGTGACACGTGTAAAAGCAGCGAGCTGAAATGCCTCCACGTGGTCAAGGCGCTAAGGCGGGAATTCGTGAAAGACACACGCCCACCGATCTGCTGCTGATATAAAAAGGAGACTTCTCTATCTGGAGAAGGATGATCGTGAATCTACTTCAGAAGAGTAGAAGTAGAGAGATCATGCACGATCCAGAGAGAAGAGAGAGAGAAGAGAAAGAGAATAAAGAGAGAAGAAGAGAAGGAGAGAGTTGAGAGAGAGAGAGGTGTCTGAGAGAATCATTGTGAGAGTGTGTTCCTCAGTCTCTCGGTTCAGATACCAGAGCTGAGATTGCTCATTGTGAGCTACATTCCCTTTGGGGATTTCATGTTTTCCGTTTGTTTCTTTCCTACTTTTTTGAAACCTTGTATTCAAGCTGTGTGTCAGTGGAGCAAGCTGTGAAGCTCAGCTGTTTACAGAGGAGGATTCCTCTGGACGGGTGAAGCTGTAAGTCCCCAGCGGTTTACAGAGGAGGATTCCTCTGGACGGCATAAGCTGTAACGTCCAGCGGTCTATAGGGTGTTGACCCCGAAGCTGTGTATCAGCGGTAGAAGCCACATTCCGGTTTGGAGTGTGGGGTGGACGTAGATCTCAAGTTTGAGATCGAACCACCTTAAAAATTCCCTGTCTACTATGCGATTGTTGTGTCACTTATGTGCATACTGTTCATCTCTTCCATCCGCAGTAGATGCATGCTTAGGATCGTATAAGTTCAGATCAGTTAGAGTTGGCATTCTGTGATCGTGTTCGTTTATCCTTCTGCTATCCAGCAGTAGTTTGTTTTAATTCCGTACTTGAAGCTGTTGTTGTTGCTTTTATTGGGTGGCTGATCTATTCACCCCCCTCTAGATCGTCCACAAAGCAAATGGTATTAGAGCCTAACTCCTTTTTAGGGACTAACATCCTAAAGAAGAACGGCCATGAACGCTAAGGGAATGACAGCAGAGGGACATTCAACCTCCAAGCCTCCTTACTTCGACGACTCCAACTACGCCTATTGGAAGAACAGAATGCAGGTCTTTCTGAGGGCGAAAGACTACGAGATGTGGAGAGTAGTGAGCAAGGGACCGTTCGAACTGCACGAGAATGAAGAGGTTTGGACGAGAGAGGAAATTAGAAAGTCTACTTTGAACTGGAGTGCCGTCAACTCTATTTAGTGTGCCCTTCATCCCAATGAATTCTCCAGAGTTTCATCTTGCAAAACCACCAAGGAGATGTGGGACACACTAGAGGTTATCTACGAAGGGACCTCACAGGTGAGAGAGACCAAGGCGAATATGTTGGTCTCTGAACATGAAGCATTCCGGATGAAGCCCGGTGAGACCGTGACTGAGATGTATGCTCGTCTGACGATCATAAGTAACGGTATGAGGAATTTGGGAAAGAACTATTCTGACTATGAGATTGTAAGGAAGATCCTGCGATCTATAACTCCTGTCTGGCACACAAAGGCGACAGTGATCGAGGAGTCAAAAGATCTTCAGACGATGAAAGTTGACGAGCTGATAGGTTCTCTAATGGCATATGAGATGAAGCTTCCCAAAGCTGAGGAGCTCGAGAACAAGAAGAAACCAATCGCGATGAAGGCTAGCTCCAGCAGAACAAGCAGATTCAGCCACATTGGATCATCAAGCGAGCATAGCAGCATCTCTGGGTTAGAAATCGATGAAGACCAACTTGCTATGCTGACCAGAGAGTTCAGGCGATTCTTGAGAAAGGAAGGCAGAAATTTCGGGCGAAGATAATTCAGCGGCAGACGACATAACAGGTATAGGTCTAACCCTGTGAAGAAACCTGATACTAATGTTTGCTATCACTGCAGGAAGGCCGGTCATATGAAGGCAGATTGTCCAGAGCTCTAGAAGCAAAAGGAGAAACTAAGGAAGAAAGTTGGAAGAGGAAAAGCCATGGTTAGTACTTGGAGCGATGAGGACGAGGGCACACTAAGCACCACCTCAGAGAGCGAGGATGAAGAAAAGCTCGTCTGCCTGATGGCCAAAAATGACAAAGAAGAAGAAGAAGATTCCGATGAGGTATCCTCTCCCTTTGAGCACTATACTATTTCTGACAGGGAGGATGCCTATGGAGACTTGCTAGATAAAGTGGATGATATTAGAAAAGAGAACATGCATTTGAAGAAGAAAGTAAATCTTCTTATTAACGATAAAACCATGTCTGATAAAATTGCTTGTCTACAAGCTGAAAATGATAGTTTAAAATTTTCATGTGCTGAATCTGATGGTTTGAAGCATGCTTTAACAGATTCTAGAAAGGAAAATGAATGGTTAAAGGATGTTGTTGATGATTTGAAGATGAGAATTCAAACATTTGAAAATGAATCAAAAATTTCAAATGAAAAATATGAAGCTATTTTATGTGTGAATTCTGAACTAAAGAAAAATGTTGAAAATTTAGAGAAAGAAGATGCTGATAAAAAAAAATAGAAAATATGACCCAAGGTTCAGATAATCTCAATGCTTTGTTAGGGTCAAAGGTGAATTTCAGGAAAGAAGGTCTCGGATTCAACTCAACTGCCATGAAGAGCTTTGCCGTGAAAACCATATCACTTGTGGTAGAGAACAGGAAGGGACCTCTAATAAAAATGGTGAGTGAAAATTCTATTTCTGATAATGTTAATTCAAAAATGTCCAGTGCCAAGGACAAGGGTAAATAGAAGGTCGGTGAGCCTAGCAGATCCTGCCCTTCACCCAAAAGTAAGTCTCACGTTTCGGGTCAGCCTCCAAGCAAATCTAAACCCAAGGGCAAGGCCACCAAGTCTCCTCCACCATCACCTGTCCAGAAGAAGACCCAACATAAACCTATATAGAAGTCTAGTGGGTCAAACTTGCAATGGAGACCTGATGCCGCTATGGGCCAGACCAGCCATACTCACCAGTCCAGGGTCCAGACCTATTACACCTATCCTCAGAAATAGTCACAACCATTCTATAGGTCTGGATGGAATCAAGTCCAGGGGAGGTCTAGATATCAATCTTTCTCCACTCACTGGCATAGACCTCAGTATGCTAGCTGGGTTGGTAAGGCTAGGACATGGGGTCCTAATAGACAGGTCTTCTTTGGTCAGCCAAGGACCACTGCGGGCCGCAATTATCTGAGTACCTATTGGTCTGGGCACTGGCACATAAATAATCATGCTGCTAATAAAAATGGTGCCAGAACTCAACAAAGACCACAACACCAGAAGAAGAAGGATCAATCAGTTGGTGTTGAGAAAAAGATAAATGATGAAAAGAATGTTAGGAATTCTACTAAGCCAACCATGTTTAGACAAATATGGATTCCTAAACAATTGCTGTCTTGCTTAAATAGTTCTGTTTCTACTTCGGAGCCCAACCAGCTTAGGGTTCCAAAATTCTCTACCTGATTGTGATTGTAGGTATGCCTGGCAGCCAGGAGCAATATGTGGTACCTGGACAGTGGCTACTCCAGGCATATGACAGGAGACAAGGCCAAATTTTGCATGTTGACTGAAAAGAATGGAGGTCTTGTCACCTTCGGAGGAAATACAAAGGGTAAGATTGTTGGAACCCTAGTTTTGATAATGACTTTCTATGAATCATGTTTAGATTAAAGTGTTTAAATCTTTCAATTATATCTGTTATGTTTGGTTCACTTGGTGCATGTAATTTCACAGAAGTATTCATAGCCAATGCATGTGTTGTTCTGCTAGAGATCTAGCTCGGTGCTAGTCCGGTTCTGTTCTACACTTCACGCTTAAGTGATTGCCTCTGTGCAAGTCTCTATCCACACACAAACATTGTCGTCCCATTCCTCCCTCGGTGCATCACTTGTCTCATACAGAAAAGGGGGTCAGTGCAGATCTTGCTTGGTCAGCCTAACCCAAGTCGGTGCAATCATCTCCTTGTCGTCCTTTTCACTAGTTCAGTGCATTTCTCGTGTCTGCTCACCTCATCTCGATGCATTATCTTTCTTTTTGAAATAACATGAAGTCAGTGCAATTTTCAAGTCCGTGCGATTCTTGACCAACCCGCACTGTTCAGTTTTGTCATTTAGTGTTAGTGCATTCTTATTTTCATCTCGGTGCAACTCTTGCCTGGACCGCAAATCCAACTCCGTGCATTTTATGTCCTAGACATTTCTTAGAGTCGGTGCATCCTCTGTTCTAGACACCTTATGAGTCAGTGCATGTCTTTAGACATTTTTGACTCGGTGCATAGTCTTGCACTTGTGGCTCATGGATTCATGTCCGTGCATATGGTGTCATGCATATTTGTAAGTCAGTGCATTTCCCATTTCTGGCTTTATCAACTCAGTACAATGGTTGACTCGCATATTTCTACTCAGTGCATGTTATGTTTACACACTCATTACCTCGGTGCAAACTGTGCTAAGTGTTTGACTAAATGCCATGTGTTTTCTGACAGAGTTTCTCTCCGAGGAGGGGAATGTGATCCAAGGCAGATCTATCTCCAAAAGAATGCCACGTGGAAAGATACAACGCTTAGATGATGACACGTGGCTAAGAGCCTTCTGGAAGCTCTTGGGCGGGAGTTCTCCCTCCACACGCTCAATGAGAGAATATAAGAGGTTGCAGATCGAAGGAAGAAAAAGAGAGGTTCTGAACAGCAAAGAGATAGAGAGCAGAAGAGAAGGAAAAGAGATAGAGAGCTTGTGGGAAAAGAAAAGAGAGATAGAGGAAGAGGGAGATCATGAAAAGAATTTCTGATAGTCTGTCCACTGGTACTTGGATCAGATCCAGTCGAGTTTGCTCTTGCGTGAGCTATTTTTTCTTGGATTTCATTGTCAGCCTTCAGTAGCTGTTTCCACAGATTTTATTTTGTTTCTTATCTTAATTTTTCTGATCAAGCTGTGTGGCAGCAGAGGTTAAGCTGTAATCCTCAACGGTCAGAGGAGGGATCCTCTGGATAGCAAGCTGTGTTGCTCAGCCGTTTGTAAGCAAGCAGTGAGGCTCAGTGGATGCAAGCTGTGTTGCGCAGCGTTTTCAAGCTGTAAGGCAGCAGGAAGCCTCACTCGGATTTGAGTGAGGGATGGGCGTAGGTCTGCAGGCAGCAGACTGAACCATCTAAAAACTCCTTGTGCTCTGTGTGGTTTGCTTGTCTTGTGTGTATCGATAGATGCATGACTAGGCTTGAGTAGTTTAGTTTGGCATTCAAGGTTCACTGGTGCACTTCAGTTATTCGAGTCTATGATCTGATTTAATCAGGCCCTTGAGTTTGGACTAGTTGATTTTTGTTTGGTTAAATTTTTTTAAGGGATTCATTCACCCCCCTCTGAATCCTTCACGCACCGTTGCTAGATCACATCAATTGGTATCAGAGCATACCATCTGTCCTATCAATTGGTATCAGAGCAGGTTTTTGAACAAAAGGTCTAACAACCTGCAGATTCGTTCCTTGATTTGATTTCGGTGCGATTTGATTTGCTCTATCTGTACTATTTTTGTTCTTATGGCTGAAATTCCTGTATACACTGGTTCGGATTTCTATGGCTGGTACGGTCGTTTCAGAGACTATGTGATACATTTTAATTCTGACTTATGGGTACTCATAGATCACAGTCCATATGAAGTTCCAGAGGACAAATCTCAATGGTGATCCTCAGACAGACTAAAATCTGAAGAAAATCAAAAGGCCTTAAATCTAACAAAAAGGGCAATAGACTCTAATTGCTTTCAATGTGTTAATGAATGCGGGAGCGCAGTGGAAATCATCAACAAAATATTGGGAAGATCATCTGGAGATGAGGAAATGTGCTTGATGGTCAGAGATCAGTCCGAGGACTCATCCTCCCAGGTAAATTCTGAAGCCGAGAATTTTAGTTATGATGATTTACTCTCCATGAATGAGCATTTATTGAATAAATATGATAGAGTCAAGTCTGAAAAGAAAAAACTTAGAAAAGAAATGATTTCTGAAGTTACTCGCTTAAAAGCTGAAAAAGAAAATTTGAAATCTGAGAATGAGAATTTAAGAAACAAACTTGCTAGAAATGAAAATTCGTGTAATAAATGTGCCTTCTTAAAGGAATTGATTGAAGATCTTGATTCGGATGACAATATGCTGAAGAATCTAATTAGATCCCCGAAAGAAGAAAATGATTCATTGCTTGAACAGAAAAAGGAAATTGATGAATGCCAAGACAAATTGCTTGAAGAAAATGGTTATCTAAAAGATCAAAATAAAAAGCTGATGGTTCTGAATACTGTTCTCTCTGAAAAATGTGTTGCATTTGAAAGAGGAAAATCAGTCTTGGAAGAAAAAGAAGTGGATATAGAATTGAAGTTAACGCAGGAGAATGAGACTTTGAAAAGTCTAAATGATGGTTTGCATACTCAAGTCATTTCCTGTAAAGACTATATTGTTTCCTTGCAAACTGAAATTCAAGATCTAAAGAATTCCCTGTCAAAGTTTGTTAAAGGAAAAGACAGTTTGAATAAGCTGCTTGGAGCTAATGTAAATTTTCAGAAAGAGAGACTGGGTTACAGTCCAACAATGAATAATGTTGATGGAAATAAATTGAAAACTATTTTCGTTAAAAGTTCAGAACAAGAAAAACCTTCCACTTCATCTATATTTTAGTTCACGGCGAGGAGAAGTGAAGAACAAAGTAAAAATTTTAAAAATGAAAGAAAACAGAAAAAGAGTGAAAGCAAACATAAAATCAAACTTTCATCTGATGTTGTTTCTGTTGTCTCTAAAAATTGTCCTGAATAAGTGCATGTTAGAAAAAGCTTTCCCATTCAGTCACATGCAAACACAAAAACCTTTTCATGTCATTATTGTGGAAAAGCTGGTCATAAAATGCATGCGTGCAGAACAATGGAGCTAGATGAGCTGGTCTCCAAGAAATTCCATGATGGAAAAACTCAAAACACTCACCATGTAGTTCAGAAGAAGAAAATTCACTGTTACCACTGTGAGAAGTCGAGCCATATTGGAGTCCTTTGCTGGCATGCTCAAAGAAAGAGAGTCAATTCTAAATTTGGAAACTCTCCTGTAAATAAAGATGTTTTTGGTAGTAAAAATCTTGCTTATGGAAGAATTGGCTACCATGAATCTGAATGTGGTAAATCTGAATGCTGGCATGCAAAAAGAGGTAACAATCACCATGGGAGAACCATCTTAACGAAAGTCCACCCACAAAGATTCAATGTTTATCCTGTCAAGAAACATCTGAATTCTGCTATTCACTGTTATTATTGTGGGAGAATGGGTCATATTATGAATAAATGCCATGATTTGGAATTTGATAATAGAAAAACCTGGGAACCTTGGAGTGCACCTGCTAGAGGTGTCACTCAACTAATAAGGCCCAATAGTCCTTGGGTCCCCAAATTTGCAGGTTAATCTTACTATGCAGGTGTGTCTTGAAGAAGAAAAATAAAGGAATAATAAAACCAAGGCACACAAAGGTTAGTTGAATTTAATTTCTTCTCTAGTTTATATCTGTTTCTTTTCAGTTAGAACTGCTTGCATGATCTCTATCTTGCTACAGTGATCAATGTCATGTCATTAATTCATGCTGTTTGTTGGTGCTGTCTGTTTGTGTGTTGGGTCTGTGCATGTTCCTGCAGAATGCATATTTTGTTGATACACTTCTGTGAACCTTAAGAAAAACGAAAACAATAATGTTTGATGGAAATCTTTGCTCATTCAAAGGGGGTGCTTAGACTATCTAAGGGTGCTGGTCATTAGAGGTATATTTTTTTTTAAAAAAAAGGGGGAGAACATGAGATTTGGTAACTCTTCTACTGCAGAGCTCAATGTATCTGGTATGTTTGTGAGCTACTATTTCTTCTACTGGAGTGTCACTGGTTCTGGTTCAGCTAGCTAGACGCTACCTTGTGGATGCTTAAAATCTTGAGAGGCTGTGCTTTGCTCGAATGGGAGTCATCTTGTGGTGTCTAATGAGTTTGAAAAACTCTGTTGCGGGCTCTGTTAGTGGTGTGAGCTTAAGTTTGCATGAGAAGGTTGTCTGAAGGCTGGATGATGATCAATTTACTGAGAGAAGTGCTGGTGGGTTGATGGCCGGTTAAGCTGTGCCCTTTGGAAATGCTCTTACCTTGCTCACGTATGGTTTTCATCCTCCTCACCTTGTCATTCATCTATCTCTCCTATCATTCTATGTCTTCCAAATGTTCATAGTTGTTCTAGTCAGGGGGAGTAGTATATATAAATACTGTCACCTTTACCCTCTTCAATAATTAAATGCCCAGATCACTCTGAACTAAAAACATCTTGCTGATCTAAATTGAGAAGTAATTTACAGTGTATGAACATTAAATCTTATCCGAATAGTTCTCACAAATAACAGTGAATGTTTTCTCAATGATTTTAAAACATTCCAAATTGGAAACTTCTCTGTAGAAGGTCTGACATCTGAAAATCTTTAGTAATAAGCCAATATGTTGGAAACCTAAGGCTTATATGATTTTTACGTCTTGTTAAAGAGAATTTTCTGATAAAAGAACTGAGAATACGCCATGATATAAAATAATGAAAGAAACTCTGGCAGAGCAATGGCATGACATTTGAGAAACTGACCATCTGTTTCAAAGAAATTTAGAGGTTATGTCATGATAATTAATGCCAACTCTGTTCAACATATGAAGTATGGAAGTTAATTGCACTGAGTAACCAGAGATTCCGGTGTCTGATCGACATGTCTACTTGTGTAAAAAGGTGCAGTTATACAGGAATACTCAATAAAAGTTTTTTTTAATAAAAAAAGAGGCACATGAATAATGAAATATATATGGTTGACCCAATGGTTCTCTCAGTTAATCTTTACAGACTTAAGAAAAATTTAAAACAGGGTTCTTCAATCAAATTCTGGCTAATGAAAAGGACCGCTAAGATTAATGTCTTTTCTATCTGAGTTGATTCCATGACTAAGCTATTTTATTTTCATTGACTTAAATTCATTTGAGATATCTTGTGAAGAGCTACCCCGTGAGATATAATCTCATATTCCGTAAATTGCTTCTCTACGAAGAAAGGCACCTTATTTTAAGCTAAGGGTATTTTGGGTATTATCTACTGAAGATTGGTAAAGTTGGAAGCATTCCCCTATATACGAAACCCTATCTTCTTTACCATCTTACCCTTTCTTTCGAAGCTGAAGCATCCTCCCGCTCCGTGGCTTCTTCGCGCGTGCACAACTTGCAACCCTTCACGTCTCCAATCTTTCTCTCCTCCCAGTGCACCCTCTCTGTCTCCACATTTCATCTCTCCTCCATCTCTGTTGCCGCCATGTCTACTTCGTCAGTGGAGCAGCCGCAGCCAGAAGATGCCTTGTCCACGGTGGCCGCAATGTAACCTAAAGGGACGAAGAGATAGAAGAAAGCAGCTTCTACCACGAGGAAGGGAAATATGTCTACAAAGCCTACAGAGAAACCTCTGCTAGTATTGGAAGCCGGAAAGATAATACCCCCTCGGTATATTGACTTTGCTGATCAAGAGATGGCTTCCGAGTTCCCTGAGTTGCTAGAGCTGTTTGAGTTCGAACAATGGAAAGAGTTCTTGAGCATGCATAGGGTGTATTGCCCTAATTTGGTAACAGAATTCTACAACAACTTAAGGTACGATGATGCTAATTTCATAGTCTTTTCTCTGGTCAAAAGAAAAATGGTAGAGCTATCTAGGCAGTCCCTACACAGAACTCTAAGAGTCCCTGTATATGGAGAGATTGAAGGAGGGTTTACATTTACCCTATATGATGCGTTTGCCCTCATCACTGACCTGCCTAGAAACTTTCATGACAAGCAACAGACGAAGCTCGGTTATTATAACACCAACAAATTATCTGCACCCAAGAGACTACTCCATCACATTCTCACCTCCATGATTACTCCATAAGTAGGAGGAAGGGGTAGACTGACAGATTCTCAGTGGTTTATTCTCTACTGCTTGCTGAAGAAAATTAGAATCTGTTTGCCGCACGTAATGATTCAGGTTATGGGAACGTGCAAAGAGTCAAGAAGATATTTTTCTTATGCTGCTCAGTTGACTACATTCTTCAAAGAAGAAAACATCTCCCTGGATGGTGAAATTGTGACAGCAATCCCCAAGGTAAACATTTATAACATGGGTTTCATTAATACATTCATGAGGAGGAAAGGAACCAAACGAACGAGTACTCTTTCTACAAAGGATACTCCAGTGGAAAAAGATACAGAAACTTAGGATGAGTCAGTATCTGATCAGCCCACACAAGAAACTCACACTCTTCAGTTAATCCAAAGTGAATGTCAGTCTGTTCAGTCACCTTTGGAACCTGTTCATCAGAAGGTGCATCAACCTCCAGCTCAAATACAAACAACTGAAGGCTCTGATCAACAGGAACTTCAACTGGACCCAACTGCAGCAACAGCACCTGAGGCACCTCAAATTCACAAAATAGTTGAACAGAATGCTCAGGAAGAGGACATCATTCTGGAATTAGACCACAATATCCATGAGATATTTGATGATTTTGGACAGCAGTCACAGGAAAGACTAGTCACTAATCAAGCAGAGCTGGCGCAGGAAGAGGCTCCAACAGAAGAACTACCTAGTGACAGAGAAGGGGAAATCATTGTAGATGAAGAGGAAATGACTAAATTGGTCGACGAAGTTATGAGAGAAGCTGCTGAAGTGATTTATGAAGAAATTGCAGAATCTTTAGTCAATGAACAAGAAGCTGAACAACGAGGAGCTCAAGGATCTACTGAAGAAGCTCCACATGAGCAACAAATTGCTCCAGATCCAAGGGCAGCTGAAGAAGTATCACAAGACTGTGTCATGGGACCTGCCCCTCACCATAGGATGTATCCCAAGATGTCCTTCTCTCAGGCTCCTGAGTATGGTCCACACTTTGGAGAACTAATTAGTCTTGGCATTCCACCTCCTCCGCCCCCTGAATAGCATCATGAGTACTACATTGAGTTGCCAGATTCTAGTGCTTCCACTTCCAGTACACATGGAACAAATGCTGAATTCAATCTTGCTCAGATGTTGTCTAAGTTGACAGAGATTGTACTCAATCAGAATGACTTGATGAACAAACAGTTTTTGTTCCAGACTGTTCAAATAGACAGAGTAGAGGGCAGACTGAAACATTTGGAAAAGGTTGTGAAACGTCAAGGGCTAGAATTTTTAACTGCTAAACGAAAGATAGATGAAGCAGTACGAGAGATTTTAGAATCTCTTATGGGTATCAGCTCTGGAGTAGGTGACATGGTCAGTAAAATTCAAGACACTCAAATCTCCATAGTCACCAATATAGGTAAGATTCTTAGCCATACCTTTGGTCTGAAAATTGAGTTTGAACTGTTAAAGAGCATGATAAACAGAATAGCGGCCAGTCAGCCAGAAATCATCACAACGTTTCAAGTTGTCCAGTCTAATTTGCAGACTTTTTCAAAGACCGTTCAACAAGCTTTCAACTAACGAGAGTCAGTCACCCCTCTAGTGGAAAGGCTGGGGAACACTATGCATCAAAAGCTTGACAGACTGGCAGACTCAATTAGAGATCTTCATACCGCTTTGTTGAACAGACTTCCCACCTTTGGCTCCAGTTCAGCATATTCTGCAAGAGACAGGGGGAGCTACTAAGGTCACTAATCTCTCAAAATTCCCCATTTTTGATAATGACAAAGGAGGAGAAGAAGACCTCATGTATGAAGAAGACCTCATGCATATCCTGCTGCTGGGTATATGCTGCAAAGAAGGCCTTACTGTTACTGATGAGTGAAATGGCAAAGATTTTGGCAAGGGAAAGATGTGCTGCTTCTAATACCCTTCCTTTTGTGAAAAGAGAGATGTACATTCAAACACTAATGTTTGCTTTCTTAATACACACAGAATCATTTTTTCTTATTCTTACATGGTGCATAATTGCATTTTTGTTTGGTTGCACACTTGTGGTATCCAATGCAATTTCTCTGTCTTGTCTGTGTGTGGATAAATTTTTTTTCAGCATGCTCCAACAGACTATGAACTCAGTTGTTTGAATGCAGAGTATTGAATATTTCTATGGTTTAATCATACATGACTCATAGTTGTCATAATCAAAAAGGGGGAGACGGTTGGAACCCTAGTTTTGATAATGACTTTCTATGAATCATGTTTAGATTAAAGTGTTTAAATCTTTCAATTATATCTGTTATGTTTGGTTCACTTGGTGCATGTAATTTCACAGAAGTATTCATAGCCAGTGCATGTGTTGTTCTGCTAGAGATCTAGCTCAGTGCTAGTCCGGTTCTGTTATGCACTTCACGCTTAAGTGCTTGCCTCTGTGCAAGTCTCTGTCCACACACAAACACTGTCGTCCCGTTCCTCCCTCGGTGCATCACTTGTCTCATACAGAAAAGGGGGTCAGTGCAGATCTTGCTTGGTCAGCCTAACCCAAGTCGGTGCAATCATCTCCTTGTCGTCCTTTTCACTAGTTCAGTGCATTTCTCGTGTCTGCTCACCTCATCTCAGTGCATTATCTTTCTTTTTGAAATAACATGAAGTCGGTGCAATTTTCAAGTCCGTGCGATTCTTGACCAGCACGCACTGTTCAGTTTTGTCATTTAGTGTTAGTGCATTCTTATTTTCATCTCAGTGCAACTCTTGCCTGGACCGCAAATCCAACTCTGTGCATTTTATGTCCTTGATATTTCTTAGAGTCGGTGCATCCTCTGTTCTAGACACCTTATGAGTCAGTGCATGTCTTTAGACATTTTTGACTCGGTGCATAGTCTTCCTCTTGTGGCTCATGGATTCATGTCCGTGCATATGGTGTCATGCATATTTGTAAGTCAGTGAATTTCCCATTTCTGGCTTTATCAACTCAGTACAATGGTTGACTCGCATATTTCTACTCAGTGCATGTTATGTTTACACACTCATTACCTCGGTGCAAACTGTGCTAAGTGTTTGACTAAATGCCTTGTGTTTTCTGACAGAGTTTCTCTCCGAGGAGGGGAACGTGATCCAAGGCAGATCTATCTCTAAAAGAATGCCACGTGGAAAGATACAACGCTTAGATGGTGACACGTGCCTGAGAGCCTTCTAGAAGCTCTTGGGCGGGAGTTCTCCCTCCACACGCTTAATGAGAGAATATAAGAGGTTGCAGATCAAAGGAAGAAAAAGAGAGGTTTTGAACAGCCAAGAGATAGAGAGCAGAAGAGAAGGAAAAGAGATAGAGAGCTTGTGGGAAAAGAAAAGAGAGATAGAGGAAGAGGGAGATCGTGAAAAGAACATCTGATAGTCTGTCCATTGGTACTTGGATCAGATCCAGTCCAGTTTGCTCCTGCGTGAGCTATTTTTTCTTGGATTTCATTGTCAGCCTTCAGTAGCTATTTCCACAATTTTTATTTTGTTTCTTATCTTAATTTTTCTGATCAAGCTGTGTGGCAGCAGAGGTTAAGCTGTAATCCTCAGCGGTCAGAGAAGGGATCCTCTGGATAGCAAGCTGTGTTGTTCAGCCGTTTGTAAGCAAGCTGTGAGGCTCAGCGGACGCAAGCTGTGTTGCACAACATTTTCAAGCTGTAAGGCAGCAGGAAGCCTCACTCGGATTTGAGTGAGGGATGGACGTAGGTCTGCAGGCAACAGACTGAACCATTTAAAAACTCCTTGTGCTCTGTGTGGTTTGCTTGTCTTGTGTGTATCGATAGATGCATGACTAGGCTTGAGTAGTTTAGTTTGGCTTTCAAGGTTCACTGGTGCACTTTAGTTATTCGAGTCTATGATCTGATTTAATCAGGCCCTTGAGTTTGGACTAGTTGATTTTTGTTCGGTCAAATTTTTTTAAGGGATTCATTCACCCCCCCCTCTGAATCCTACACGCATCGTTGCTAGATCACATCAATTGGTATCAGAGCATACCATCTGTCCTATCAAAGATCATCGGGTCAGGTAAGGTAGGTAAGTGTACTACCTGTTGCATTGATGAAGTCCTGCTGGTTGATGGTCTTGCATATAACTTACTTAGTATCAGTCAGCTCTGTGATAAAGGACACAAGGTAGTTTTTGATTCTCATTATTGCAAAATTTTTGAACTTGATTCCGATGTAGTTAAATTTTCAGGAAAAAGAGTGAATAACATTTATTTGGTAGATTTAGATGAATTAGCTCATTCTATTCTATACAGCACTGCAAATAAAGATGATTTAGTATTTTTGTGGCATCGTAGATTAGGCTGTGCCAGTTATACTGTTTTGCATAAATTAAATAAACATACCATGGTTAAAGGACTCCCTGAAATCTCATTCAAGAAGGAAAATAAAGTTT
The DNA here is from genome assembly GCA_022559845.1 of Amorphophallus konjac. Lineage (NCBI taxonomy): Eukaryota > Viridiplantae > Streptophyta > Magnoliopsida > Alismatales > Araceae > Amorphophallus > Amorphophallus konjac. The sequence goes on from CM040122.1 coordinate 362,823,605, forward strand.
GTGAGGCATGCACACAGTCCAAGCAAACTAGAAAGTCATTTAAGTCCAGAACTGAAAACATGTCCTCCAAACCTTATGAGCTGATACACATGGACCTTTTTGGACCCACACGATCTGTCAGCTTATCAGGTAGGAGATATGGATACGTCTTAGTTGATGACTTCTCTAGGTATACTTGGGTCTTTTTCCTCTCACATAAAAATGATGCATTCACAGAATTTCAAGAGTTCTATTTGTAAATAAAACAGAAAAATGAACATTCAATTGAAAATATTTTATCTGATCGTGGAGGTGAGTTTGAAAACTCACAATTTGATGAATTTTACAGGGTCAATGGGATTACTCATTGGTTCTCCTCACCAAGGACACCAGAGCAAAATGGAGTGGTGGAAAGGAGGAACCAGACTCTTGTGGAGATGGCCCATACACTCCTAGTTGAAGGTGGCCTACCCAGGAAATTTTGGGCAGAAGCAGTCAATACTACATGCCATGTAATAAATAGAGCCATGGTAAGGCCGTTCACTCAGAAAACACCCTATGAAATTCTCAAGGGTAAGAAACCTTCAATTGTACATTTTAAGGTCTTTGGATGTAAATGTTTTATCCATGTTAATGATAAAAGAGACCTTGATAAGTTTGAACCTAAAAGTGATCCGGTTATATTCCTAGGATATTTTGAAACCACTAGAGCATATAGGGTGTACAATTCAAATTCCAAAACTGTTGAAGAATCTCCACATGTAGTCTTTGATGAGTCCTTGACTAAATGTGACAATGGTCTGTGCAGGAAAGAGGATGTTGGAGAAATATTGAATGAAGGACAGTCGGCAGACCAATTAGATCAAGAAGAATAACCAGAAGATAACAATGCAGAAGAGCCTGCAGTTCAGGGTGAGGTAAATGAAGATCAAGGTAACCAAGTTATCAATATCAGATTTTTAAGAGATCATCCAGTAAGTAATGTCATTGGTAACTTAAATGAACCCCCTAGGGCTAGAGGCTACTTTAGAGCTCAGCATGAATTAAATACATATGCATTGGTTTCTCATTTAGAACCCAAGTCCATTGACAGTGCCCTAAAGGATGTGCATTGGATCAATGCCATGCACGAGGAGCTTAACTAGTTTGACAGGAACAAGGTGTGGCACCTAGTCCCACCTCCTGATCATGGGACTGTCATTGGAACTAGATGGGTTTATAGAAATAAAACTGATGAGCTAGGTAATGTAGTGAAAAATAAGGCCAGACTTGTTGCTCAGGGGTATAACTAAGAATTCAGAATTGACTTTGAGGAGTCCTTTGCCCCTATAGCCAGGTTAGAGACAATTAGAATTCTTTTGGCTTACTCATGCTCATTAGGAATAACTCTCCAACAGATGGATGTTAAATCTGCTTTCCTTAATGGGGAAATAAAAGAGTATGTCTATGTCCGACAACCTCCTGGATTTGAATGCATAGATTTCCCTTCTCATGTTTATAAACTGAATAAGGCTCTTTATGGCTTGAAGCAAGCTCCTAGAGCTTGATATGACAAGCTCAGCAAATTCCTTACAGAAAAGAAGTTCTCGAGAGGTGAGATTGACCAAACGTTGTTCACAAAGGTAAGTCAGCCTGACATACTTATTGTTCAGATTTATGTGGATGACATTGTTTTTGGTTCAACTAACCCAAAGATGTGTAAGGAATTTTTTGATTTAATGGCACAAGAGTTTGAAATGAGCTCCATGGGTGAGCTGAAACTCTTTCTTGGATTGCAGTTGACTCAAACTAAGGATGGAACCTTCATCACCCAGTCCAAATACATTAGGGATCTCTTGAAAAAATACAAGCTCGAAAACCTCAAGGACATTGCAGCTCCAATGGGTACCTCCACAAGTCTTGATGAAGATACTAAAGGTAACCCAGTGGATCAAAAGCTGTATAGAGGTATGATCGGATCCCTTTTGTATCTTACTACATCTAGGCCTGATATACAATTTGCAGTGTGTTTATGTGCTAGATTCCAGGCTAGTCCTAAGGAGTCTCATTTTAGTGCAGTGAAAAGGATCTTTAGGTATTTGTCAGACACCCAAGAACTTGATCTTTGGTACCCTGCTAGGTGTGAGTTAGAGCTTCTAGCCTACAATGATGCAGACTATGCTGGGTTTCGGATAGATAGGAAGAGCACTAGTGGCTATTGCCAATTTCTAGGTGGTTGCCTAGTATCTTGGGCTTCTAAAAAGTAACACACAGTGGCACTCTCCATTGCAGAGGCAGAATATGTTGCTGTAGGGAACTGTGCTACCCAGGTACTATGGATTAAACACTAGCTCTCAGATTATCAGATAAATCTGGGATGCATTCCACTTCTATGTGATAACACTAGTGCCATCTGCCTTATTAAAAATCATGTTCACCACTCTAGGACTAAGCATATTGACATTAAACACCATTTTCTTAGAGATGCAGTGAGTAAGAGTGAAATTGAGTTAGTCTTTGTTGAAACTGAAAAATAAGTTGCTGATATTTTCACTAAACCCCTCGGAAATGAAAGATTTAGGTATCTAAGAAGAGAACTGGGGCTTTGTAAATTTCAGCAGGAGAGTGACTAATTTCTCTCTTGAATTGCCTTTTGGAGTGCTTTAAATAACTGTGTCTGCTTGTTTTTGAATTTGTGAATAAAGGTGTTTGATGGTAGAATAATTACTTGTGCTCTGAGTATATAAGTTGTTGCATGCTTTCCACATATTATCTCTGAAGTCGATGCATAGTTGGGCATATAGTCGATGCATTGTTATGCATATAGTCGATGCATGGTTGTGTATAGAGTCTTATCACTTGCTCTATGTCGATGCATGCTTTACACATAGTCGATGCAACTTTTCATCGGGGTGTATAAGCTTTCAACATGAAGTTGATGCATCTGGTGTTTCAACAGCATGTAGGTCAGTGCATCTTTATACCATTTGCATACAGAGTCGGTGCAACTTGTGTTGATGCTTCATGATGTCAGGGGGAGTGATGTTGAGTCTGATCTTTGTTCAACTTCTCCTATCCTTTTATCCTTTTTCAGATATTTTTATCCATTTATATCAGTCCATATAATATTGTAAACCTTTTTGAGCTGCTCCTATGCTGCATTATCACCATTTATCATATGGTATCATCATCACTTCGTATCACTCTGATTGGATAATAATATTGATATTGATTCATTATAGTAAGCTGCAGCTATTGCAACTCTTCCTTTATAAGAATCATGATTGTTTCTTGATTGAGTTGAAGGTTTAACCTTAATAGACTGAAGAGTTCAGAGACTGTCCATCAGAAAATAAGGTGTTAGAAACTGTTTATAGCTCTTAACTTTATTTTCGCATGGTTAAAATAGAAAGGTCTTCACTATACCTGAACCTAACAGACTTAGTGAAGTCAAGATGCAGAAGACTAGAGTGTGTATTATCCTTAAATAGTCACTCTAAAAATCATAAGTGCAGTAGAAATAAGATCATAAAAGAAAAGAAATGAACAAGTGGCAGAGCAATGACTAAATTACACTGAGAAACTGAGGCCTCCATCAAAGAAATGGAGAATCCCTTAAGTCATGAAGTGATTCAGATTAACTCTATATCCTTGATCAAATTTACATGGGTAGTTTCACTAAGTAACTAGGGGTACTGGCCTCTAATCAAGGTGTACCCTTAATGTCAAAGGTGCAAACTATCTTTGTAGTTTTTGACTTGAAATAGATCTAGTAGTTTATGCCTAGTAACTGGGGGTACCTGCCTCTGATCAAGGTGTACACCTAATGTCAACGGTATAAATGGCACTGATCTGTTCACTAAGTTCAGCATCAGAAAACTCAAAGGTGAAAAAGAAACTGTTGTAACCCTCAGATAACAAGAGTCATTGAGTGTCAACTGTTTAACTTCAATACAAATTCCAATGACTATCCTTGATATTCACTGCTTCTGAAATCATTAGGGTACTGTCCTGACTCACTCTATAATAACTATGTGTTTTATGTTCATTGCTATAACCGGACTCTATAGCCATATTTCCGGAAGTCAGTTGATTTACTGCACTTTCTATAACTGTTAAACCTAGATTTAATCAAGCATACACATTGTTGAATCTTACATTCCAAGGGTTGATTAATAACTTGCTCATTTCCTAAACCATTGCATGGAATGTTATCTCATTCATCCTCCCTGGTTTCCTTATCTCTCACCTTCCTCCTTTTTGCTGACGTCAAAGGGGGAGAATTAGTGTTTTATTCATAAGGGAGAATTAAAGGGAGAGATTGTGTAAAAAGGGGGAGCATTAGCATTTTATAGTTGCATTAGTGTGCATATGCATGATCCATTAGTGTGGTGTTGCCATCATCAAAAAGGGGGAGATTGTTGTGCCCCTTGGTTTTGATGATAGCAAACTGGTTTTGATGATAGCAAACACCATTAGTTTCATCTAGTTCATATCGTGCATAAGGTCCATGCATTCCATACTCTGCACGCAGCCTTGGCAAGCGCTAAGTCAGTGCAACTTTTATGAGTGTAAGAATCAGTGCATATTTGGTGTCAGTCTAAGTCGGTGCAGCTTTTTGATGCAAGCACTAGTTGATGCACTCTGCTGAAGCTCAAGTCGATGCATACTTTGCATTGGGCAGATCACGTCGGTGCAAACCTTGCCTTGAGCACATATGTCTTAGCACACTTAGAGTCTGTGCAAGTTTTTGTATTGCAGCACATCTCCAAGTTAGTGCATATCTTGGCTCATGCATGTTCAAAGGACAAAGTCAGTGCATGTTTTACTCTGTGGACGCATATTAGTCTGTGTACAGTTGCGTCAGTCAGCATACAAAGTTCATGCACCTTGCATCTGTCGCATACGAAGTCCATGCACATGTTGGTAAAGTCAGTGCATGTTTCCCGTTTGTTCATGTCAAGTCAGTGCGTGTTTTTGCCTCTCATATATAGAAAGTCGGTGCACCTTTTTGGTTAAGTCTGTGCATGCATACCTCAAGTCGATGCAACTTTTATTGCTGCACGCGACCAAGTCCGTGCATGTGTGCATCTAACACAACAAAGTATGTACATTCCTTGGTGGCATGTCTGTGCATTTTTTGGTCCATACATACATAAAGTTCGTGCATCTGAATATTAAAGTCTACACATGGTTGCCTTGATGACTTAGCAAGTCTATACATTCTTGAACCAACTCTGTGCATCTTCCTACTATCCTCTTATTATTTTCTAACTGATATTAAGTCTGACCTTGGCAGGATATTTGCTCGAGGAGTTTAAGAAGGGCACGTGATCCAAGAATTGATGATGTGCCAGGATCGTGACACGTGTAAAAGTAGCGAGTTGAAATGCCTCCACATGGTCAAGGCGCTAAGGTGGGAATTCATGGAAGACACACGCCCACCGATCTGCTGCTGATATAAAAAGGAGACTTCTCCATCTGGAGAAGGATGATTGTGAATCTACTTCAGAAGAGCAGAAGTAGAGAGAGCCTGCACGATCCAGAGAGAAGAGAAAGAGAAGAATGAGAGAAGAAGAGAAGGAGAGAGTTGAGGGAGAGAGAGGTGTATGAGAGAATCACTGCGAGAGTGTGTTCCTCAGTCTCTCGGTTCAGATACCAGAGCTGAGATTGCTCATTGTGAGCTACATTCCCTTTGGGGATTTCGTGTTTTCTGTTTATTTCTTTCATGTTTTTCTGAAACCTTATTTTCAAGCTGTGTGTCAGCGGAGCAAGCTGTAAAGCTCAGTTGTTTGCAGAGGAGGATTCCTCTAGACGGGTGAAGCTATAAGTCCCCAGCGGTTTGCATAGGAGGATTCCTCTGGACGACATAAGTTGTAATGCCCAGCAGTCTGTAGGGTTTTGACCTCGAAGCTGTGGATCAGCGAAGCTGTGTATCAGCGGTAGAAGCCACATTCTGGTTTGGAGTGTGGGGTGGACGTAGATCTCGGGTTTGAGATCGAACCACCTTAAAAATTCCCTGTCTACTGTGCGATTGTTGTGTTACTTATGTGCATCATGTTCATCTCTTCCATTCGCAGTAGATGCATGCTTAGGATCGTATAAGTTCTGATCAGTTAGAGTTGGCATTCTGTGATCGTGTTCGTTTATCCTTCTACCGTCCAGTAGTAGTTTGTTTTAATTCCGCACTTGAAGCTGTTGTTGTTGCTTTTATTGGGTGGCTGACCTATTCACCCCCCTCTAGATCATCCACAGAGGCTCATCAGTCATCCTCTTTCATGACAACACAGTCGTTCATTTCGTGGCCATGCATGCCACAATAAAAGCATTCAACATTCAACTTCATTTTTCGCCCATTTTAAACTTTTTGAAACTCTTTTTGCATGGTGGGTTTTGTGTTGAGATTTTTCTTTTTCTCAAAACTATTTTCAAAAATTTTCATTTGAGAAGTTGAAGAATGTGCTTTGGAAGTGCTGGGAATATCAGATGCATGAACAAAATAGGTTTTCCTTTTATGTTCAAAAGATTTTTTATTGACCGGGGTGTATCCAAGACCCTCTTTTTGAAAATTCACCTTGACACCTAGCATTTTGTCTAAGTTCTCATTCCCTTTGACAAATCTGGACAAGTCATTTTTCAAATCATTTATCTCTTTTTCACATGCAAGAGTTTTCTCACTAAGCAAGCAATTCATAGATTCCAAGTTTTCATTTTCTTTCAAGATTTCCTTATTTTCCTCATTTATGGCATGCAATTTTTCAGTCAATTTCTCAAGGACTGTTTTAGTCTCAGCATGTTTTGAACTCTTTGCAAGCAATGGCTCATTCTCATATTTCAACTAAGAAATCTCTTTTTCAAGTTTTTCAAAATTTTTCAATCTTCCTTCAAGCAAAGAATTCTCGATCAGCAAGGCACCATTTTCTTTTTAAGTTCTTCATTTTCAGTCATGATGCTCTTGCTATCAATTTCAGAATTAAACAATTTCTCAAACAACTTATCATCATCAGATAAAGAAGCCAACTTGTTCTTTAGAGATTCTTTATTTTTCTCAAGCATGGAAATTTTAGATAACAAAGTTTTGTTATGCTCACGCAATTCATGACAATCATTTTCACATGCAGGAGAGGCACTAGATTTTCTAACATTCTCAATCTCTTCATTCAAACAAGAAACTTCATCTGAGAACAATTCAACTCTGGATTCTAGACATTCAATTTGTTCTTCTAGATTTTTAATTTTTGATTCCTAAGTTTTACAATTTTAACATGAAGAATTAACATGCACATTCTCATCATTCTTCTTTTTCAAACTCTTGATTTCAGATTTGTATTTTTTACATTTATCATATAAATCAGTGTATCCTATTTGCCACTCTTCAATTGAAGGTTCTTCGGAGTCATAATTTACCTCACCTTCACCTTCTCCATGAGCCATCATGCATGTATCCTTTCCATCTTCTTCATACTTGCATGCCAGCTCATCCCAAAGCTCTCTTGCAGATCTGCACATTGAGAAACGTGAAAACACATCAGATTCTATGCTATTCTTCAAGATATTTAATGCAGTCATATTTACAACATTTTTCTTTATGTGTTTTTCATTCCACTTGGTTTCATTTGTAGGGAGTTTATATGGACCATTGCATAACACTTTCCAACTTTCAGGTTCACAGACTACAAGATAGGTACACATGCCATTTCTCCAAGAATTGTAGTTGTGACCATCAAAACGAGGAGGAAGAGAAGATGAACCACTAAAAGACATGATGCTCAATGAAACTTGCCGATAGGGATCACTCTAAAGGTCGTTAGACCCAAGAAATTAGAGCCATGCTCTGATACCAATTGTTGGTCCCGGGTAGGCGAGCAGACAAGAAGGGGGGTTGAATTGTCCCCACTTAAATTGGTAAATTAAAAACTAACTATGCGGAATTAATAATTTTGACAAGATTGAAGGGATTAACCGAGACAGTGTAAGCTAAGTTCACTCAATCTCTTCCGACTCACTCGGGCAAGTAAGCACAATTGTCAAACAAGTATGACACAGTGGAATTTAGACAATCAAGCAATGTGTGTGAACAATGTATGATTTGAAACATAATCTTCCGTGAATGAGGTAGATGATAAGGAGGCAACCACACAAGACAAACCACAAGACACGAAGATTTTTAAGGTGGTTCGGGACCACGACGGGCTCCCTAAGTCCACCCCTTACCAACTGGTAAGGCTCCACTTGCTGGATAGACCATCACGGGGAAAACTCCCCAACACGGAGCAAGGCTCCAACACACACGGGGATAAATCCCCAACACGGAGCAACGCTCCAACACACACGGGGATGAATCCTCAACACGGAGCAACGCTCCAACACATACACACGCAGGAATACGCCTGCACACACACACGGGGACGCGCCCCAACACACACACAAACACAGAGATGGAGTCTCCAACACGATCCAACATCAAATCACAATGCACACGGACTTGCCGCAACAAATGCAGCAAACGGCATACACAAACACGTGCTGCAACACCCGCAGCACCGAAATCACACGACCGTACACAGACGGTCACACACACACGCAAATCTTTATGAGTTAAGGAAATGAAAACACATACTCAAGATATGCTCAGACACAAATGAAACCCTTAAGAACAATCACAAATGGATAGGAGTAAGATGTGGAAGTTGTTCCCCCTTCGATTTCCAGGCCGAATGATGATGTTCTTTGATGCTCGATTCGGAGGAAAGCCGGATGGCGTCGATTTGAACGTTAATGCGTTCCTCTCTTCAATCCGCTTAACTTTCTCTTCATGCACGATCTCCAAATCCTCCTGGATGTAGCTCAAATACCCTTGGCTTGAGCTCTTCCTTGCTATCTCCTCTTTCTCCACCTGCAAGAAGGAAAACATGAACACATTAGGCTTAATGCATCATAAATTCGTAGCTCTCACTTAAGCAAATATAGAGGACACCAAAAGACCATCATAACCCTTCTTGAGTCCTCCAAAAGACCTCTAATAAGTCTACCACCAACCCAAGGACAAAGGGACAAAAGGTTAGGCACTTGTTGACTTGGTTTAGAGGAGTTTCGAAACCACGTTTTAGACTTTTCGCCGTTGGCGGTCGACCGGAAATTAGGGGCGGTCGACCAAAAATTAATAGACCCAGAACATGTTGATACTGAGAATTTCGGTCGACCAGAATGAACAGTGTTCCAGATTTTGAGAAGTTCAGTCTGATATTTAAAAACCCAAAATTTAAAATCCCAATGAAAGACTGAAATGGTTAGATGATAAATGACTAACAACCAAGTGTTCCTTGGTATTAAATAATGTAAAAATATATACCAACCACTTCCATCAAGATCAAACAAACTCCAAAAGAAAACTTACCATTTTCTCCCAAAAACATACACATGCAAAGTACCAAGTTCTCACCATGATCTTTGATAACTTTGCATATGCGATTGGCATTGTTTTCCAAACCTAGATAACAAGATAAATGAAGTTAAAATCATATGATGTGTATATGAAAAACACATGATCAAGTTGCATCCAAGCATTTTGAACATTCAATAATCTCAACATAGGATTATGATCATAAGGCATAAGTGTGAACAAGGTGTGAGCAACGTGTAACCATGAAGAAGGTGCAGAAAGCACATACATTAAAATCCTTGGTCAATGTGCATAAAAGCACTTTGGAAAACATAACAGCTACAACCTTATAAGAAGATCATATAGTGTTGAACTTTTTGCACTTAGAATAAGTATGATAACCAAATTCACATGAAAAGAATAGGACTCTAGCTCAAGGGTCCTATGAATACATCCATGAACATACAAGATGAAAATATGTAAGCTTATTAATTTTACACTCTATCATCAAGATTAAATAGCCCATATTAACCCAAGTAAATCATTTGTAAACAAGCCAAATGAAGACCATATCAACCCAAGTAACTCATTTGCAAACAATTCAAATGAAGACCATATCTTGTGAGATCTAATGAGCTATACATGCAACCCAATGACATCAACTCAAAACAGCTTCATGAGCCATGCATTTAGACACCATGAAAATCTCATTCAAGCTCATTCAATACAAAACCATCTTTCAACTCATCAGTCAAGATATAAACATGTTGCTCAATCAAACACACACAAGCACAATCGTTTTGTTATCATTAAAATCAAACACCAAACATCAACTAGGGAATGCATCAAGCAGCGCGTGCATATCAAATATATGGGATGAGCAGGTGACAATTACTTGGAGTAGAGCGTACTCCGCGCTTCTTGGTCGATGACGGATCCACCGGAGCCACACGAGCAGCCGTACCCTTTACTCGACGGGGTCGAGTTCTTCCCACCCGGGGAGAATTGATGAGAATCAACACCGAGCACTCACATGTTTATTTTACAATTGTGTCCTTTTATTTGTATTTATATCCTTGGGAAAATGGGTTTACAATTGTAAGGCTTTATAAGCCAATGTGTTAGCCTTAAGGATGTTTGGGTTTATTTGTAAAAGTATAGTAGGTCCAGTACAGTCCCCCACCCTCTCTCCCATTGGTCCACTTGGTTTTAGGGCCCATGTAGGGCTGGTTTGAAGTCCAAAGTGGGCTTGTGGGGCTAGTTCAATGTCCAAGGGAGGACTTGGACCAAGGAGGTAAAGAAGACAAATTCCAATTTACTTCTTAAAGGGGGGGGGGGCACCCTTCATTAATGTATTTTTTATTTGTGGTTTTTTTTACCACATTGGGGGAATATATTCTATTCCTTGTATACCCCTCTCCTAACTTAGATCTGAGGGTAGTCTAGGTCTTTTTTACTTTTCTATACAAGTCATGTATTTTATGAATTACTTAGCATTAATGAGAAGAAAAATTCATTTGTGCTCAAGGAGCCTAAGGGCGCACCCCATCTCTCTCTTGGAGCGGTGAGAGCACCCCATTTCAGAGGTGTGAAGCCTCTCCACCACCACCTCTCTGAGTGTGATGCTCAGCACCACCGCCACCGCCGCCATCGAGCCGCCATCGCACCGCCACCGCCGCATCTTCGGAGTTCTATCCACCCCTGGACAGAACAGTAAATGTCGATTTTTAGCTCTCCATTAGGAGCTCAGGTCATGCCCAAAATTGGAGGGTGAGTCCCCCACGTTCCCCCCATCCTCCACAAAAAAAATTCAGGCCATAAAACCCATGTTAGCTATTTTTCACAATTCTATCTTTTCCCCCTAGCCATCTGCCTTCTGTGCAAATCTCTGTTCCAGCAACCCAGTTCTTCCCACTTTCGACCCGTTCCCAATATCAGATCAATCTGAAATTTGGAATGGGTGTTCTGATTACCAAAATCCACCTCCACAATTTTTTTAACGAATTTAGAAGTTCATTTACCCCTCTGGAAAATTAAAACTCAGGCCAAAGTTTCTTCTATCCTGTGCAGTCCAGATCCGACCCTTGACCATATAAAAATCCATTTCCCCGGTCAAAACACCTTTAAAAAATCCACAAAAAATATTTGCGTCTTTCTTACTTCCCCCTCTCTAACTTTCATAAAAGGCCCAACTCCCAGATCTGACGTTTTAGTCATGGTCAACGCCCATTCTCAGGCAGATTCAAATTTGTCCTGCCAGATCTGGTTCTGTGAACCAGTAGGTTGTAAATTCGACCAATGCCATTACAGAGATAGACAAAATTCCTTCTCTATCCTGGGGTCGTAGCTCTTTGAAAGAGCTTTCTAACGGTGCAAATATCATGTTGATCTGATTTCGGGACTGATCGCAGCAGCCAATTTTGTCAGACCGCGCAACCCTGAAACAACAGTACATGCTCGGGGCTACATCCTCCAACGCTCGGCGATCGGAGCCGCCCGGCCTCCCACTAGTAGCGCCAGCCTGGTGGCCTTCCAGGGATCATTCCTCTAGGCATCTCCTTGCCAGTGGGACCCACCCCGCCCAGTTCGGCCGTCCGAGCAGCACGTGGGCCCCATAACCTGCAGCTTGCACCGTCTGAGTCGCACCGACGGAGTGATCACGTTGCTGCCCATCAACCCAAGATCGGTCCTCCCGGGCCCACTTGTAGCCTTTTACCTCCCTGCGTAGAGTAGGCAATAATATCACCACTGTAATTATTGTAATATTTTTACCGGGAGTCACCGTACTTGGCTGGGGTCGTCTTCCCCATACCTGGAGCGTGGAGGTACAATCGTCACCCTCCTCGTAGGCATTTGCTTTACTCGTATACATTTTATATGCCGCTGCTAGTGATAGGATAATTAGCTCGATATATAATTTTATCACCGCTGCGAGAGTGAGTGAGTGACTCGTCTCGTGACTCAATCCGAGTACACGCGGAAGAGCCGAGTACCCTTGACTCATTACCGGTTCCTCAACCACACAGATCCACACATTTTTCTCGCTTAGGGACAAGTTGCGAGCTAGAGTCCCAGGTCGCATATCTGTCTCGCATCACTAAGGATAGAAATGGTTCCATCAATAGCACAGGTCGGCACTATCCTCAGGACAGGTCGACACCTTCATGGTCATCTACCCGTCAGTTTGATAGGTACACTCCATCAGGTCGACACGTAGGTCACATGGAGTCGACACGTCAAGCAAACAGAGACCATTATAGATGGGTTGAAAGGGGGACAGATCGACACACACATGATAGGAGGTCAACATGGCAAGCAAACAGAGACTGTTATAGATGGGTAGAACAAGACACAGGTCGACACACTAGTTACAGTAGGTCGACACGTCAGCCATCCAGAGGTCGTTGTGAGTGGATAAAAGAAGGGAGAGGTCGACAATTCACTTCATACAGGTCGACACCATCATATACCTTGGGTAGTTATGAGCCATACTTCTATAGGCCTAGCCAACCACAAAATCCTAGGAACTATAACACCTTCTACCACTCTAAACCCAATCACTGGAATAAATGGACTAAGAATCAATCCTCTTTCAACACCCATCATACCTCAAAAGCTCAAGAGGTTAAAAGACAAAAATGGAATGTAAAGAAAGAAAAGAAAATTCAGAACACCTCACCAAGCAATGAAAGCATGAATGCAAAGAAAATCTGGATTCCCAAATCCATATTATCTTGTTTTACTGAAATGAAAAGGTTATTAGGACCCAATTGTCCTTGGGTTCCAAACATTGCCACTTAATTCCTCGTGCAGGAGTGTCTTACAGGCGTGCATAATCGTTGGTACCTCGATAGTGGCTGCTCAAGACACATGACTGGGGATAGAAACAAATTCTGTCTCTTGCTAGAGAAGGAAGGTGGACATGTTACTTTTGGAGGGAACAACAAAAGTAACATCATTGGTATAGATAAAGTTGGTAAGAATCCCTCCAACTCTATTGAAAATGTCTTGCTTGTTGAAGGTCTGGAATATAATCTGTTGAGCATAAGTCAGTTATGTGATAAAGGTCACACTATAGTGTTTAACTCTAATGAATGTAGGATCTTGCACCCTAATTCAAAAGAAACTAAATTTTCTGGCAAAAGAGTCAACAATGTGTACATGATTGACTTAGATGACCCTACTCACATAAATCTTTTTCTTGCTGCACCTAAGTCAGATTTGGCATGTTTACGACATCGTAGACTAGGTCATGCTAGCTACAATGCACTTCATAAACTTGTGAAGCATTCCATTGTAAGAGGACTACCTGAACTCAAATTTAAACAAAATAATAAATATGTGATGCATGTGCACAAGGAAAACAAATTAGGAAGTCCTTTAAAAGTAGAACTGAAATCTTAGCGTCCAAACCACTTGAACTAATCCATATGGACTTGTTTGGTCCAACCAAAACTACTAGCTTAAGTGATAAAAGGTATGGCTATGTTCTAGTAGATGACTTTTCTAGGTTCACATGGGTGTTTTACCTTGCACATAAGAATGATGCTTTTGATGAGTTTTAGGCACTCTACATGAAGGTGAAGCAAGATGGTGAGTTCAGAATTTCTAATATTCTTTCAGATCATGGTGGTGAATTTGATAATGCTATCTTTGACAATTTGTGCAGAATTGAAGGCATAACTCATAGGTTTTCATCACCAAGAACCCCTGAGCAAAATGGGGTAGTTGAGAGGAGGAACAGAACGCTTATAGAGATGGCACAGACTATGCTTGCTAAAAGGCAACTCCCAATGAGGTATTGGGCCGAGACGGTTAACACTGCATGTTACATCATAAACCACTCCATGGTAAGGCCCTTCACTAAACAAACTCATTACGAGTTGCTAAAAGGTAAAAAGTCATCTCTCTCTCATATGAAAGTCTTTGGTTCAAAATATTTCATTCATAATAATGATAAAATAGAGCTAAATAAGTTTGAGCCCAAAAGTGATGAAGGAATCTTTCTAGGATATTCAGATAGGTCTAGGGCTTATAGAGTCTATAATCTCAAGACTCTATGTGTGGAAGAGTCACCCCACATCTCTTTTGATGAACTAATGATGAAAATTATTGCAGGAGGAATGATGATGGGGAGTTTCTGAACGTGAAGAAAAAGAAGGTCTTCCACAAGGGGAGACACAAATAAATGTTGGCCAAGGAGAGTCAAACAAAGCAAGGGTCACTGATGTAGAAGGAGGTAACACTCTCACTAATATCAGAGTGCTTAAAGACCATCCACTAGAAAATATCATGGGTAGTTTGCTTGACCCACCTAGAACTAGGTATCATTTCAGAATAATGGATGAACTTGAACAACTCGCACTAGTCTCCCAAACTGAACCTAAGAACATTGAAGAAGCTTTAAAAGATGAAAATTAGATAACCTCCATGGATGATGAATTAAACCAGTTGAAAGAAATAGTGTGTGGCATCTTGTTCCTAGGCCCCAAGAAAAATCTGTCATAGGTACAAAATGGGTTTTTTAGGAACAAATTTAGTGAAGATGGTAGGATAATAAGAAATAAAGCTAGATTAGTGGCTCGGGGTTATAATCAGGAGTTTGGCATAGATTTTGAAGAGACTTTTGCCCCTGTAGTCAGATTAGAGGCAATTAGAATCCTGCCTGCATTTGCATGTTCATATAAAATTAAATTGCAGCAAATGGATGTAAAAAGTGTCTTTCTGAATGGGTTAATAAAAGAAGAAGTGTATGTTGAACAACCCCCTGGTTTTGAATGTACTCATTATATAGATCATGTTTATAAACTGGACAGGGCTCTTTATGGACTGAAGCAGGCACCCAGAGCTTGGTATGATAGGCTAAGCTCATTCTTCACTGAACAAAGGTACACAAGAGGTAATGTAGACCAAACACTGTTCACCAAGAGACAAGGTAAGGATATCTTGTTAGTTCAGATCTACGTAGATGATATAGTGTTTGGGTCCACTAAGCCTCAAATGTGTGAGTATTTGCTAAACTCATGACTAATGAGTTTGAGATGAGCCTTATGGGTGAGCTTCAATTTTTTCTTGGCTTGCAAATAAATCAAAGCAGTGAAGGATGCTTCATTAGCTAAGCCAAGCATGTGAAGGAGCTGCTGAAGAGGTTTGAGATGACCAACTGCAAAT
Source organism: Amorphophallus konjac (assembly GCA_022559845.1). NCBI lineage: Eukaryota > Viridiplantae > Streptophyta > Magnoliopsida > Alismatales > Araceae > Amorphophallus > Amorphophallus konjac. The sequence goes on from CM040122.1 coordinate 362,839,116, forward strand.
CAATTGGAACTCCTATAGGGACTGCCACATCATTGGATGCAGATGAAAAAGGTATACTTGTGGATGCAAAGAAATATAGAGGTATGATAGGATCTTGTGGACGCGGATTTTTTTTATTTATTTATTATTTGTTCATTTATTTATATTTATGGATTTATTGGCGTGCCAGTCACATGTGTGACGATTTCATTGTGCGCTCGATCTGACATGGTCAGTCGATTGTGAAGTCCGAGTCGGGACCTGGAGTCCGTCATACCATAAACGCTATGACGTTAATTAAGCCCTTCCAGGGAAGGACAACCCTTGATTAAACGCCAAAAATAGGAGGCCTCATAAGGCAAACAGATATTCATGTGCATAACTTAAACTTCATACCAGGGCCAGGAAGGCGGGTAAGAGAATAACATCAACCACAAAAAGAGACTGTAGCGTTGAATCGGGGTTCGAAACAACTAGACTTGGGGGGAAAAGGGGAAATGGAGGATATCAATCACGACAGGCTGAGCCATGACCGTGATGGAGGTTCACGGCATCGATCAACATTTCGACAGCATTTCCCCTTTATCTGGATTATGCCCAGGGGGAAATAGGCTATCACCCACGGAGTGTCGGGATGAAAGCCGAGAGAAAGAGAGAGGCTGAACCTCCCTACCCATATATAAATGCCATGGGGCAATGTTTGATTTTCCCTTAGGGAAGACGGTGGAACTCATGTAGTGGCATAGCCCTCCGAGCTAAAGGGGTTACTCATAAATCCGATGCGGGACGACGGAATGTAAGTGAACGCTCAATGTGCGCCCTCACACACGGATCGACCTGCGCGGTCAGGTCGCGGGGATCGACCTGCCCGGTTAGTCGCGGGGGTCAAGGGGGCAGCGCCCCTTGCGGGGGTTTTCGGGGGCAGCGCCCCCGAGAATAAAAATTTGGATTGAAGACTCAGTAGTAAAATTTGGTTAGATTATCGGTGCAGTTCCACGTGCATAGGTTCCCAGGGGCGAAGGCAAGATGGCCAGGGGAGTTCCCGGCGCAGACTTCCCGGCGCGGCGAGGCTCCCGGAAAGGGGGTATCGGCGCGGAGTGCTTGAGCAGGCAATGGAGGCTCTCGGCCTGGGCCTCCCGGCTCGGACGAGGCTACAAGGGGGGGTCTCGGCGCGGAGGGTTGAGAAGGCCATGGAGGCTCTCGGCCCGGGCCTCCCGGCGCGCTGAGGTTGGGTCTCGGCGCGGAGGTGAAGATGTCGGGGAGCGGTTCCCGGCACCGTGGGGAGGCTTCTCGGCGCGGGAAGAGTCGCGCCGGGAGCCGTTCACCCACTTCACTATTTACGGGGCCGAGACAGATTCAGGGCTTTACGGTACTCTATTTTTTTGGGGTTTTTTAGGTTTCAGAGATGCAGATTAAGGCAGACAGGCTCTGGAAGGAGACCAAACATTAGGTTTCAATGACTTTGATTTGTGTCTTGAAGAAGGCCAGGTGCCTGGAGGGATTGGCAGAGGAATCATCCGACACAGGGAACTCCTTTCACCACTGTCATGCAAAGTCCCAGGGACGGCCTCAATCTTGTCTTCCATCCTCCTGGGAGAATTTTGGCAGCACTTCCCCCTGCGATTAGCATTTGCCAAAGGGGATGATAGACGATCGCCCACGGAGTGCCGGGGTGAAAGCCAAATAGAGGGGTATTGGACCCCTGACCGTGTACGTGCCTGCAGCATCGTTTTGATGTCCCTTTAGAGGTCAACGAAGCTTATGTAGTGGCAGAGCTCCATTGCCTCGTAAGGTTATGTGAGGGGTTATCCGGCATTAGTCTTTATCCCTCAGGTGTATATGGGATCTGTAGCATCCTTCGACGGAACTAGAGGTTTCATTGGGCAGGCTACAAGGGCTGTCTGTGCATCTTCTCGGCCGGTGGCGGGAAGGTGTCAACGGAGCTCTCGGTGTGGGAAGTTTCGCGCCGGGAGGGTCTATTCGT